>PVIW01011683.1:0-36180 GCA_004026585.1 Noctilio leporinus | reverse complement strand
GAAAGGGGTTGGGGGGAGGGGGGAGGCAGAGGCAAAGAAGGGGAGCAGCTTAGACAAGAACCTAGTATAAAGGAACCATGGACATGGACAACAGGTGGGATTGACTTTGGGGGGAAAGGGTGGGTGGGGAGGGGGACAGAGGGGAGCAAAAAAGGGATGGATGTAATACAACAACAATAAAATTTAAAAAAAAAAGAAATAAAAAAACAGTTTTATTAAGGTGTAATTAATATAGAAGGGATTGCACTCATTAAAATGTACAATTGAATTAGTTTTTTATATGTATACATTTGTAAAATCAAGCCCAATATCAAGATAATGAACAATTTGATCATCCTCAATGTTTCTTCCTGCTCTTTTATGATCCAGTCCTCCCTGTCCCTGGCAAAATTGGTCTGTGTTCTGTCCCTACAGATTAATTTGTACTTTCTAGAATTTTATATAAATGGAATCACACAATGTGTATTTTTTGCTTTGCTTCTTTCACCCACTATAATTATTTTGAAATTCATCCACATTGTATATATTAATAATTTACTCTGCAATGCTGCCAAGTAGTGGTGTTCCATTCATTACATACATATACCACAATTTCTTGACTCATTCACCAACTGATGTTAGAAATAAAGTACTCTGAACATTTATATACAAGTTTTTATGTGAACATATACTTTCATTTCTCTTGGATAAATACCTAAGATTGAAATGGCTGGGTTATATGGTAGGTGTATGTTTAATTTTTAAAGAAACTGTCAAACTTTTCCAATATGGTTGTTACATTTTAGATTTCTACCAACATTATTTGGGAGTTCCAATTGATTTATATCCTTGCAACATCCTTTGTACCATCTTTAAGGCATTCTGGTGGGTGTGTGATGATGATATGTCATTGTGGTTTTAATTTGTATTTTCCTAATGACTAATGATGTTGAGCATCTTTTCATATATATATGTGCTATCTATATAGCTTCTTTTGCAAAGTGAGTTTAAATATTTTGTCCATTTTTATTGGGCTCTTTGTCTTGTATTATTGAGTTCTAAGAGTTCTTGGTCTATTCTACATAAACTCCATCAGACCTGTGTTTTGCAAATATCATCTTTCAGTCTGTAGATTTCTTTTTCATTTCCTTAACTATGTCTTTTGAAGAGAAAAAGTCATTCATTTTGATGAGGCCCAATTTAAAAAATATTCTTATAATTCATGCTTTTTGTCCCTTACTCAAAAAAATCTTTGCCTATGCAAGGTCATTAAGAGTTTCTTTTGTGCTTTCTTTTAGAAGCTTTGTAGTTTTAATTGTTACTCTAGCTATATGATTAATTTTAGTCAATTTATTTAGGGTGTTAGGTAAGAGTAACGGTTTTATATTATATTATTTATTTATTTTTGTTGTTTATTCTATTACAATTGTCCCAATTTTTCTTCCCTTTCCACCACTCCACCCAGCCCACCCCTCTCTCCTACAGTCAAGTCCCTCTCCATTATCCATGTCCATGGGTCATTCATACATGTTCTTTGATTAATCCCTTCCCCTTCCTTTCACCATTCCCCTCTCCTCCCTTCCTACAGCTTTCAGTCTGTTCCATGTTTCCATGTCTATGTTTTTTCTTGTTAGTTTATTTTGTTAAGTATTTTGTTTTTGATTTTGCATACAACAAACTAATTTTCCCAGGATCATTAATTGAAAAGATTATCTATAGAGTGCCTAGGATTATCCACTGAATTGCCATGACAGCTTGTCAAAAATCAATTGACCATATATGACCATATTATCTGTTCTGTTCTATTGAACTATATGTTGATCTTACTCTAATACTTGACTGTCTTGACAATGGCAGTTCATTATAAGGCTTGAAATCAGGTACTGGAAGTCCTCCAACATTTTCCTTCTTTTACAAAATTACTTGGGCTATTCTAGGCCCTTTTAATATTTCTGTATGCATGACAGAAACATCTTGTCAATTTCTGCAAAAAAATTTTTTCTGGGATTTTGATTGAGATTATATTGACTCTATAGATCAATTTGAAAACAATTGCTTTCTTGATAATATTGAGTGTCTTCTGATCAATGAACAAAGTGTATATCTTCATTTATGTATGTTTTTAATATCTCCAATATTTTGAGTTTTCAGTATATAGGTGTTGCACATCCTTTGAAAAATTTATTTCTAAGTATTTCATATTTGTGATGTGATGCTAAATAATATATTTTTTAAATTTCAACTTATGAGTTTAGGTAGTATATATAAATACAATTGGTTTTTAGTACTGAACTTGTGACCTGAAACCTTGCTACACCTAGGAAGCTGAGATATTTGTAGGACTTGTGTTATGTGATTTTCCTATTCTCAGGAGTGCTGTCTGATGCTGAATGTCTGAAAACCATTGTTTTATATATTTTTTTCTGTTTTTGTTTGTTTCAAATAGAAGCATAAACTTGGTCACTGTTAATCTATTGTGGCTGGAAGTAGAGGAAGCCAATCAGATTTTTAGTGCCCTGATCTTTAATATGATTGAACAGCTTGGGATCACTAAGTATTAGATTAAGACCTCAACATGAAAGACAGAGACCTAAAAAAATGTTTACAAAAAAGAAAAATTTAAGAGAAACTTTAAATATTTTAATATTCTCACATTAACCAAGAAGATAAATATAAAAAGGTACATACCAAGAGTAACTTTTAAGAGATCCTGGGGTAGAGCAGAGGGTGGGATGCATGCCTCAGATAAAACATAAGAAATAGAAATGTTCTCTTGCTCTTCAACAACCACATTGGAAACCAAGACAATGAAGCATTGCCTTCAACATTTTTCAAGGACACAATTTTCAACTGAGAGTTCTATTTCTAGCCAAATTATCAATAAGATTTTATAATAAACTTTAAAAACATTCAGCCATGTAAAACCTCAGAATGTAACGTCCCACGTACTTTTTCTCAGGAAGCTATTGGAGACTGTTCTCCCAAATTATCTAGTAGTACTCCAATAGGAGGAAACACATAAGGTCATGTAAGAGGGACCCAAGCAGGAGAGAGGGTATTGAAAATTAAACAAGGACATCTTGACATGTGTCTTCAGAGACTAGTCCATATTGCTGTAAGAAGGTGAAGGGCTGCTAGAAAAAAGAATACAAGAAAAAACAATGCTCTTGGAATGCATTGGCTCAATCTCCCTTCCCAGTCCCTGAATTTCTGCGAAGTCCTTCATTTCATTCCCTTTCCCAACAGTACATCCCCAGCCTCTGGTTATAGGGTTACCTTGTCCCACCCCAACAGCTCACAGAAGACCACTGTGTCACAATTTATGTTCTTTCTGGTTCATACTAATGGAAACTCAGAGTGCAACCAACAGTGAGTCTAGTAAGGTGTTCACTGCTCAAAATTTAAGGAGGCACTTACTCTCAAGCGCAGGCTCAGCAATGCAGTGCTTCCTAAAATTGAGTTCCCCATCTACTGCCAAGCCTGTCTTGCTGTATTCTGGTTGTCTTTGCTCCCTCTTTCTCAAGTCCCCTTCTATAATAGGCTGAAGTGTATTACCAGGAAAATGTGTTTAAGAATTTATATAATTTGTTCAGTTTAATTAAGATTAGGCTGTGGGTTTGTTTTATTTTTTTAGAAGTTCTATTAGTTTTTCGATTATTTGTGTTTTTTTTTTTCCTTTTTCCCTCCTCACAGCAGTCTCGTGAGCTTTTTTAAAATTTATTTTTAAAGATTTTGTTTATTTATTTTTTTAGAGAGAGGGGAAGGGAGAGAGGCAGAGCGGGAGAGAGACATGAATGTATGTTTGCCTTTCACCTGCCTCCAGCTATGGACCTGGCTGGAGACCTGGCTTGCAACGCGGTTATGTGCCCTGGCTGGGGAATCGACATAGTGACCTTTGGGTTCGCAGGCTGGTGCCTTATCCACTGTGCCACCAGCCAGGGCCTTGTGAGATTTTTATACACCTTAATAAATCTGTTTGTACTTACCTAGCTAGAGAGAATTATATTCTCAAATATTTTGGAAGTTGACACTTGAATTTTTGTTCTGTAACATGCTAAGCCCTTTTCTTATATTTAATTTAATAACCCTATGCCCAAGAGATAAAAGTACTACTACTTATTTCTATTAGCAAATGAGGAAGCAACTTTTCCAATTTCTTCTGAAAATAGAGAAGGGATTTAAAAAATTTTTTAATTATATTTTATTGATTATGCTATTACAATTGTCCCACTTGTCCCCCTCTCCCCCGCCTCCCAGCACCCACCACTGCCTCAGGCAATACTCACACCATTGTTCATGTTCATAGGTCATGCATATAAGTTCTTTGGCTACTCCATTTATTGTACTGTACTTTACATCCCCACGGCTAGTCTATGACTACCTACCATACTTCTTAATCACCTCACCCATTACACATTCCCCCAACCCCACTCTCATTTGGCAGCTATCAAAACATTCTTCATATCCATGATTCTGTCTCTGTTCTTGTTTGCTTGGTTTGATTTTTAGATTCAGTTGTTAATAGATATGTATTTATTGATATTTTATTGTTTGTAGTTTTGACTTTCTTCTTTTTCTTAAATAAGTCCCTTTAACATTTCATATGATAATGGTTTGGTGATGATAAACTCCTTTAGATTTTCTTCTTCTTCTTCTTCTTCTTCTTCTTCTTCTTCTTCTTCTTCTTCTTCTTCTTCTTCTTCTTCTTCTCCTTCTCCTTCTCCTTCTCCTTCTCCTTCTCCTTCTCCTTCTCCTTCTCCTTCTCCTTCTCCTTCTCCTTCTCCTTCTCCTTCTCCTTCTTCTTCTTCTTCTTCTTCTTCTTCTTCTTCTTCTTCTTCTGATCTGGGAAGCTCTTTATCTGCTCTTCCATTTCAAATGATATCTTTGTTGGGTAAAGCAACCTTGGGTGTAGGTCCCTGCTTTTCATGACTTCAAAAATTTCTTGCTAGTCCCATCTAGCCTTCAAAGTTTCTTTTGAGAAATCAGCTGACAGTTTTATGGGAACTCACCTGTAGGTAACTAACTGCTTTTCTCTTTCTACTTTTAATCTTCTCTCTATCTAACCTTTAGCATTTTAATTATGATATGTCTTGGAGTGGGCCTCTTTGCATCATTATTGTTTGGGACTCCTTGTGCTTCCTGGAATTGCTTGTCCATTTCCTTCACCAAATTAGGGACGTTTTCTTTCATTATTCTTTCAAATAGATTTCCCATTTTTTGCTCTTTCTCTTCTTCTTCTGGTACCCCTATTATTCAAATGTTGGACCACATAAAGTTGTTCTAGAGGGTGCTTATACTATCCTCATTTTTTTTTAATTTAATTTTATTGTTGCTGTATTTCATCCATCCCCCTTTTGCTCCCCTCTGTCCTCTTCCCCACCCATCCACTCCCCTACAAAGTCAATCCCATATGTTGTCCATGTCCATGGTTCTTCCATACTAGGTTCTTGTCTAAATTGCTCCCCTTCTTTGCCTCTTCCTCCTCCTCCCCATTACCCACTTCCCCCTGTCCACTGAAGCCTATTCAGTGTATTCATATATCTGGTTCTGTTTTGCTTGTTGTTAGCTTTGTTCATTATTGTCCTGTAATGGGTGAGATCATATGGTATTTGTCTTTCACTGACTGGCTTATTTCACCAAGCATAATACTTTCTAGTTATATCCATGTTGTTGCAAAGGTTAGGAGTTCCTTCTTTCTTTCTGCTGTGTAGTATTCCATTGTGTAAATGTACCAAAGTTTTTTGATTCAATCATCCACTGATTGGATCAGCACTTAGGCTGTTTCCAGCATTTGGCTATTGTAAATAATGCTGCTATGAACATAGGGGTACATAGGTTCTTCTGAATTGGTGTTTCAGGATTCTTCAGGTATAGTACTAGTAGTGAAATTGCTAGATGAAAAGGCAGTTCCATTTTTAGTTTTTTAAGGAAACTCCATACTGTTTTCCATAGTGGCTGCACCAGCCTGCATTCCTAACAGTGCACAAGGGTTCCCTTTGCCCCACATCCTCACCAACACTTATTGTGTGTTGATTTGTTGATGATTGCCATTCTGACAGGTGTGAGGTGGTATCTTATTGTGGTTTTAATTTGCATCTCTCTGATGACTAGTGATGTCAAGCATTCTTTCATATGCCTCTGGATCCTTTGTATGTCTTCCTCAATGAATTGTCTGTTCAGGTCTTTTGCCCATTTTTTAATTGGGCTGTCTGTCTCCCTGGTGTTGAATCACATTGGTTCTTTATATATTTTGGAGATCAAACCCTTGTCTGAGGTATCATTGGCAATTATGTTTTCCCATACAGTTGGTTCCCTTTGAATTTTGCTGATGCTTTCTTTAGCTGAACAGAAACTTTTCAATTTGATATAGTCCCATTTGTTGATTTGCTCTATTATTTCCGTTGCCCTTGATGAAGTATCCATAAACATATTTTGGTGTAGGATATCAAAAATTTTACTGCCTATATTTTTCTCCAGGACCTTTATGGTGGCATTGCTTATGTTTAAATCCTTTATCCATCTTGAGTTTATTCTGGTGTATGGTGTAAGTTGATGGTCTAGTTTTATCTTTTTGCATGTTGCTGTCTAGTTCTCCCAACAGCACTTGTTGAAGAAACTGTTTTTACTCCATTTTATGTTCTTTCCCCCTTTGTCAAATATTAATTGACCGTGGAGTCCTGGGTTAAGTTCTGGGCTCTCTATTCTGTTCCATTGATCTATATGTCTATTCTTATGCCAGTATCAGACAATTTTGATGACAGTAGCCTTGTAGTATTGTTTGAAGTCCAGTATTGTGATTCCTCCTACCTTGTTCTTCTTTCTCAAGATTGCCGTGGTTATTTGTGGGCATTTTTGGCTCCATATAAATTTTTGAAGTATTTTTTCTATTTCTGTGAAGCCTGTCATTGGTATTTTAATTGGGATTGCATTGAATCTACAGATTGCTTTGGGTAGTATGGACATTTTAATGATGTTAATTATTCCCATCCATGAACATGGTATATGCTTCCATTTATTTGTATCTTTCTTGATTTCTTTCTTCAATGCTCTGTAGTTTTCTGAGTACAGGTCTTTTACCTCCTTAGTTAAGTCTATTCCTAGGTACTTTATTTTTCTTGTTGCTATGGTAAATGGGATTTGTTTTCTCTCTTTTATCTCTGATGTTTCATTATTGGTATACAAAAATGCTTTTGATTTCTGGATATTGACTTTATACCCAGCTATTTTGCTAAATTTGCTTATTAGGTCAAGTTAGTTTTTGGTGGAACCTATTGGGTTCAGTATGTACACTACCATATAATCTGCAGATAATGGCAGTCTGACTTCCTCCTTTCCAATTTGGATAACTTTGATTCCTTTTTCTTCTCTGATGGCTATGGCTAGAATTCCCAAGACAATGTTGAATAGAAGTGGAGAAAGTGGACAGCCTTGTCTTATTCCTGTTCTTTGGGGGAAACCTTTTAATTTTTGCCCATTGAGTATGATGTTGGCTTCAGGTTTCTCATATATGGTCTTTATGATGTTGAGGTTTGTTCCCTTTATTCCCATTTTGCTGAGGGTTTTTATCATAAATGGTTGCTGTACTTTATCAAATGCTTTTTCAGCATCTATTGATATGATCATATGGTTTTTGTCTTTCAATTTGTTGATGTGGTGTATTACATTTATTGATTTACAAATGTTGTACCATCCTTGCATCCCTGGGGTGAAACCCACTTGATTATGGTGTATGATCTTTGTAATGTACTGCTGAATCTGGTTGGCCAATATTTTATTGAGAATCTTAGCATCTATATTCATCAGAGGTATTGGCCTACAGTTTTCTTTCTTAGTTGTGTCTTGACCTGGTTTTGGGATTAGAATAATATTGTCCTCATAGAAAGAGTTTGGGAGTCTTTTCTCTTCCTGTATTTTTTGGTATAGGTTGAGAAGGATAGGAGTTAGCTCTTCTTTAAATGTTTGGTGAAATTCACCTGTGTATCCATGTGGTCCGGGGCTCTTGTGCTTTGGAAGATTTTGGATTACTTCTTCAATTTCACTAGTTCAGGAACTAGTCGGTCTATTCAGTCTTTCTGCTTCTTCTGGATTCAGTTTTGGTAGATTATACATTTCCAGAAATGTGTCCATTTCACCCAGGTTGTCATATTTCTTTCATATAGTTGTTTGTAATTATTTCTTACAATCTTTTGTATTTCTGAGGTATCAGTTGTAATTTCCCCTCTTTCAGTTATGATTCTGTTTATTTGGGTCCTCTCTCTCTTCTTCTTGATGAGTCTGGATAAAGGCTTGTCAATTTTGTTTATTTTTTCAAAGAACCAGCTCCTGGACTTGTTGATTCTTTATCCTCATTTTTTTTTTCTTATTATTCTGATTTTTTTCCTTTATGTTCCAAATTATTGATTTGATTCTCAGCTTCATCCATTCTACTGGTGTTTCCCTATAAATTTGTCTTTATTTCAATTAGTGAATCCAGCCATCTTCCCCCCCATGGAAAGTCAGCTGTGCAGGGACAGGATGGTGTTGCTCTAACATGGTCTATAGCTTCCCACTCGGTGTGCAGGCTCTGAGGTATCCCGGGTAGTGAAGGGCAAGGTCAGCCCCACCAGTGTTTTGCCCTGGGCCATTCTGCCTGAGTTATAAAGCAATCTAAGATGCTTCTACTTCTGCTGGGATTGGAGATTTCCTAGGCGAAGCCAAGTTGTGAATCTAGGCTGGCTATTGCCAGTGCTCAGTTTAGGGTTCATTGAGGTTAACTGTTGCTTGTTTGAAATGATTTGGGAGTTGTGAAGTATGAGCTAAGACCAGCCATCCATATGGAAAAGCAGCTTGGGTGAGCCTATACATTGGATGGGGCAGAGTCTTGGGGGATCTCCAGGGCAGGGCAAACAGTACTAGCCAGGTTAATGGAGTCTCAGATGTGACACTAGTTGCTGATTCTGTCGGGGGAAGGTTTAGAAAAGAGATGATGTCTCTGCTCACCTTGATGACAGACACTTCATTTTCTTCCTATATACCACTGGTGCTTTTCAAGCTGCTATACCAGTGCTGGAGCTCAGAGGGAGTGAGTCTAAGTAAGTCCACATGTGGGTTCTTTAAAAGGAACTACTTGTGGCTCCAATAGTTTCTTTCACTGACTCAATCCCCACTGGTATTTGCTGCCAGAAATTGTGGGAATTTATTTTCCTGGCACTGGAACCTTGGGTTGGGGGCCTGGAGGCCTGGTATGGATCTGAGACTCCTTACTCTGCAGATATTTTCCCCAAATTTTGATCCACCACACATGGATGTGGGACCAACCCATTCCACGTCTTCGCTCCTCCTCCCAGTCTGGATGGATGGGGTTTCTTTCTTTCTTTCTTTCTTTTTTTTTTTTTTAGCTTAATGTATTTTAATAGCAAACTTACAGGAACAGCACAGAAGACAGACAACATTAAAAACATGTACTTGCATGTAGGACAACTCAGAGAAGTATAGCAAATGGATGGAATCTACTGTATGATAAAAATGCTACAAACACCATTTAGTTGCCATCAATAAGAAATTTACTTGTTTTTAAAAAATCCAAATGCTGGCATTGTCCAGAAAAATTTAACAGGTTTATTTATATTGTTATAAAGTTGAACTGCTTAAACTTGTTCACTGAAACATCTTGACTTGCATTAATGCTTTAAAAAAATTCACACACAAATGAAAATGGAAAAACTGCCAATACCTGATTTCTGTCCCCTATTTTCCACTTGCAATCATATACTTAGGTACCTTTTGACCCCATGGAAAAAAAATATCTAATGTTCAGAACTACCAATAACAGGAAGAAGAGAATTTTTTTTAAAAAAAAATGAAATATTTCCCATCATGGTGGATTCTTTAAGCACGTTCTCCATGTATGCGGCGTGCTAGCTGGATGTCTTTTGGCATAATTGTTATACATTTGGCATGGATAGCACACAGGTTGGTGTCTTCAAAAAGGCCAACCAGATAGGCTTCACTTGCCTCCTGCAAAGCACCAATAGCTGCACTCTGGAAGCGCAGATCTGTTTTGAAGTCCTGAGCAATTTCTTGCACCAGACGCTGGAAGGGAAGTTTGCGAATCAGAAGTTCAGTGGACTTCTGATAACGTCTAATTTCATGAAGTGCCACAGTACCAGGCCTGTAACGATGAGGTTTCTTCACCCCTCCAGTTGAGGGTGCACTCTTGTGAGTGGCTTTGGTAGCCAGTTGCTTCCTCAGTGCTTTACCACCGGTCGGTTTGTGGGCAGTCTGCTTTGTACGAGCTGAGCCATGGTATAGAGTCCTCTTTACTTACCGCCTACCCCCTCCCCCACCCCGCCTTCTCCTTCGGCTGGAGCTCTGCGAGCTGGAGGAGGTGCTGGTGTTAGAGAGCTACGGCAGCTGCAAACACTGGGGTTTCTTTAATTCCTTAGTTTTCAGACTTCAACTCAATTTCTGCCAGTTTTGAATGATAGTTGTTCTATAATTTAGTTGTGATTTTGATGTGGTTATGGGAGGAAGCGAGGTATGTCTGCCTATGCTGCTATCTTGACTGGAAGTCAGGGGACTTGTTTTCATACCAGAGATGGTGATCCTTCATGTGATGGATTTTGGAGGTAACATTTTATTACAGAAAGTTGCCAGAATAGTATAAAGAATGCTTTTTGTCTCTTTATCCAGATTCCCCATTGTTAATATTTTATGCATTTGCTTTATCTCTTCTTTTTCCACATACATGCTATTTGTTTTTCTTCTGAACCACTTATGACTAAATTGTAGACATTTTAGAGTGTATTTTCTAAGAACAAAGACATTCATTTACATATCAACAATGATCAAAATCAGGAACTTAACATTGATACACTTACTGTCTTCTGGTCTTCAGACTTCATATCTTGCCTACTGTCCTTTATAGCAAAAATAAAAACATATATATATATATATATATATATATATATATATATATGTTTTTGGTTCAGGATGCAAATTAGACTCTGAAGTTGCATTTAGTTGTCAAGCCAATTTAGTTTCCCTTAACAGGAACAGTTATTCAGTCTGTCTTTGTTTTTCATAATCTTAACGTTTCTGAAGGCTACAAGATTTATCTGGGTGTTTCTTGATATAGTTTTAAATATATATATTACATGTTTTGTCAAGAATTCAAACAGACAAAATTTGCTCCTTCTTTAATTCCTTCAACATAAATAACTGTTGTTAATAAGTTGACTTTTGGAATTTCAAAATGTTGTTTTAAAAATTCATTTATTTCAGAGTGCTGGCTGGTGGCTCAGTGGATTGGTACCTGTGAACCCTAAGGTCGCTGGTTCGGTTCCCAGTCGGGGAACATAACCAGGTTGCAAGCCAGGTCTCCAGCCAGGTTCGTAGCTGGGGGCAGGTGAAAGGCAACCTGCCCTTCTTTCTAAAAATAATGACTAAAATCTTTAAAAAAACTTTTTGTTTATTTCAGTATGCACTGCTAATTATTTAGAAACATTTTTCTACATGCCCAAAATAATCAGCACCTTACAATAAATAAGAATTCCTTCATATTTCTAATATGAAGAATTTTTTAAAAAGATTTTATTTATTATTTTTCATAGAGAGGGGAAGAAAGAGAGGCAGAGAGGGAGAGAAACATCAATGTATGGTTGCCTTTCACCTGCCTCCAGCTGCAGACCTGGCTGGAGACCCAGCCTGCAACCTGGTCATGTTGCCCTGGCTGTGGAATCGAACCAGCGACCCCTGGGTTCACAGGCCAGCACTCTATCCACGGAACCACCAGCCAGGGCCCCCAGAAATGTTTTTTAGTTAATTTGTCCATACTAAGATTCAATTCAGAAGCAGGCAGTTTATTGTAACTGGTTGCTTTATCCCCTAAGTGTCTTTTAATTTCAGAGAATCTATAATGTTGAATGGTAAAAACATACAATCAAAAAAACTAGTGTAAGAAAGCACTAGTCCTGACTGGTGTGACTTAGTGGGATGGGTGTTGTTCCACAAACTGAAAGTTCATTAGCTTCGTTCCTGGTCTGGGGACTTGCCTAGGTTGTGGGCCAGGTCTTCGATTGGGTTTGTGGGAGGGGCAACTGATCAATGTTTCTCTTGCATATCATTGTTTCTCTTCAAAAAATAAGTAAATAAATAAGGTTTTTTAAAAAATAAGAAAGCACCAATCTTGAACATTGGCCTTAGGAGCTGACATTCCAGCTAGATCACGCTAGACAAGTTGTAGCCAAGGCACAGTGAGTCTCTGTGCTTCGTTTGTTTGACTTTCTCTTTTGCAATGCAAAAAAGGAAGTACCTGGCCTCCAGGGCTTGTAAGAAAAAGCTCATCATCGATCAAATATAAAGTATTAAATAGAAATATACTTGGCATAAAAAATGACATCTAAAGCAAACAAGAGGAAAATTTCAAACCACAACAATTAGATGATGAATAATTAACTCACACAAAGGAACAAAAGTCTTTAGCCTGGAGATGCTTTGTCTTTTAATTTATTTTTCAATTTTCCTTTCAATATTTTCTTTTTATATTACATTGGCAGTAAGTGAGAGTTCCTTAGACCATATATGTTAATAGAACACAATGGAATAACATTTATAGATCTGAATGCAGTGAGTGTAAACTTACAGTTATGACACAGGGTAATAAACACTAAACAATGTTTTGTAAAAATTATTTCATGTCAACAGAATATTGTGGCTGTTACTTCCAAAGGAGAATTCAATTTCTTTTGGGGTTTATTCCAGAACTTTCTTCTTTCCTATCATCTCATAGGTGCTAAGTGTAGAGAAAGGAATCCTTTGTTAATTACTCTTTTCTAAGCATGTTAATAACCCTATAGAGGCATGTTTAATAATGATTTATGGGCATATTTAATGATACTTAGAAACAAACATATTGGGAGAATGCCATGTGGTAATGAAGTAGAGATTGGAGTGATTCATCTTCAAGCCAGAGAATACCATGGGCAACCATCAGCAGTTAGGAAGAGGCAAGAAAGAGTCTTTCCTTAGAGCTGTCAGAGATAGCATGTCTTTGTTGATACCTTGATTTTAGAGTTCTAATCTCCAGAATTGTAAAAGAATAAATGTTCTTTTCTTTTAAATTATTTTTTTATTGCCCTGGCTGGTGTGGCTTATTGGGATGAGTGCTGGCCTAGGAAGCTAAAGGTCACCAGTTTGATTCCCAATCATGGTACATGCCTGGGTTGTAGGCCAGGTCCCCAGTTCAGGGTATTAGGGAGGCAACCAGTTGATGTTTCTCTCCCTCTCTTCCTCCCTTCCCCTCTTTCTAAAAAATAAATTATTTTAAATTATTTTTGTATTTATTGATTGTGTGTGTGAGAGAGAGAAACATTGATTTATTGTTCCACTTATCCATGTACCCTGACTGGGGATCGAACCTGCAACTTTGATGTATGGGGACGATGGTCCAACCGGCTGAGCCTCCTGGCCAGGGAGAGAATAAATGTTCTACATATGGAATCCAAGTTTGTGGTAATTTGTTACAATGGCCCCAGAAAAGTAATTCAACATTGCAGTGTCCTATGGCTTTGAGGAGCTGACTCATTCTAACAAAAATTCACCAACTCCTTTACAAACTCAAAAATTCTACTTATTAGTCTACAGTGGAAAATAGCTGGCAGGATAATAGGCACTCCCTGAGGGTGTACCACTTGGCACATAGGCCTAAAGTATGAATCAGGCAGGAGAAGGGAAAACTAATATTCATCAAGCATGTGATATATTTCAGGTACCATATGTATCACAAGTAAATACAAATTTACAACTGTGATAAGAGCTTTGAAGAGAGATGTACAGTGGCATGTATGTCATTGGGAGACTTGAGAACACCAGGGAGTTTAAGGAAGGTGCTCCTGATGAAAGGATGTGGAGGAACAACTGAAGTTAAGGGAAGGGACATGGCGGGATGGCCAGTACAAAAGCTTACATATTCAAGGAACTGAAAGGAGGGCCATGTGCATTGGAGTGGGGTGGGGTTATATACATATTACACTTTCACACACATTGACTAATTTTTTTAAAAGGTGTTTTCTTGCTAATTATAAAAGTTATATAAGTTCTCGGAGATGGAGAAAAAAATTTTCACTTGACCTATCAAGAAAAGTACAGGTTATATTTGAATGAAATATCTGAATAAGCTGCTTGGGGGAGGACCGTGCTCCCCTGAGTAACTCCATAAGGAGGATGGGTTTTGCTGAACTTTCACTTCAGAATAACCCTGAGACAGACCTGAACCTTCTTCATTGCAGAGGAGAGAATTTGAAGTTGGCATGTGGATGGGGACCCTGAGAAGGAGGCCCCAGAAGCCAATGATAGTGAGCCTGGGATGGGAAAAGAGAGGAAGGTAAACCAGGCACAGTGCAAGTAGAAAGGGATTGTGGAAGCATATGTACCATTTTCTAGAGTTCATGAAATTCCCTTGTTTGTGTCAGTTGTGCCTCAAATTACATATTTAACCTCTGATTAGAGATTTGGTGAGTTGATTAGTCCTGGCCTTTCTCCCAGGAAGGCAGCTGTACAGCTTTCGTGAGTTAATTCAACACAGTGGAGTGAAGCCAGGAGAGCTAGTTCCTGATGGCAACAGTGGAAGAAAAAGTGCAGTGAGGTGGTCACTGCTGGATGAGAGAGCATACAGAAGGCTTGCTCAAGATGCTGTTTTAGGTAACAAATCTAAATCTAATTTTAGCTTCACTCCAAAACCCATGTGAGCAGGTAAATGGGAGTGGGGGGTCACTTAAATGTGAAGCCAAGTCCCAAGGTTTCAGTTGCATCTTTGGAAAGGAGTCTGGGATTCTTGCAGACAATCCCTGAAGGTTTGAGGCAGTGTGGAACTGTGCGGAAGAGAAGACCGAGGACAGCCTAAGAATGAAACAAGAACAATGGGAGAAACAATGTGGGAAGTGTGATAGTCATTGTGAAAGCGTTGGCAAGCTGAGAGCAGGAAGGGCCTAGCTCTCCCTGGGCTGGTCAGGGAAATTTGGAAGGTGAATAGTTGGTCACCATGAATACCATGTGTGGACAGGTGTTTCTGTTTCCTAGTGCTCGGTAACAGATGACACAGACCACATGGCCCATCACAACAGAAATTTATTCTTTCACAGTCTGGAGGTCAAGAGACTGAAATCAAGGCATTGGCAAAGCCACTTTCCCTGGAGGTTCTGGGTGAAGAGGCTAGTCCTTGCTTCTCCCATCAAAAGGCAGTTGCCAGCTTATTTGGCTTGTGGCCATATTATTTTGAAACTGCCTCCCTAGTCATATGACTTGCTGTCCCTTTGTCACTTATTAGGACACTTGTCATTGGATTTAGGGCCCACCTGGATAACCCACTATGATTTCATCTCAAGATTCTTAAATCAATTATATCAGCAAAGATCCTCTTTTCAAATAAGGTAACATTCACAGATTCCAAGGTTTAGGATGTAGACATGTTTAAGGGGAAGGCACCACTCAACTTACAGCAGGGAGCACTCCATTTGGAGGAACCCTGGGAGAGAACACAAACCTTAACAAAAACTCTTTGATGATCATGTCTCCACTCTCTTTCAAGTCCCGTAACTCCACTATTCCTCTGACCTCGAGCTGCACTGAATTGTTTTCATTTCCATAAATGAAAGGTTTTTCCATGCCTTCATGCTTTCAATATGCAGTTCTCCCTTTTGGTGTTAATTAATCAAGCTGGCTGTTGGACTGAGACTCGATAGGAGGGGGTGTGGATGAGACACACAGGCTCTCTGTTTCCAAATGTTCACATTTCATCGAAAAAAGCTTTTTTTGGACAATCTGACTATATCCTGAGGTCCCTTTACCATTTTGTCTGGCTTTATCTAAGTAACAGTTAGAAGGTTTCCTTGTATGAAATGTGAAAAGTTCCTCCTTGAAATTTGATTTCATGTTTACGCATGAATAGCAGCTGCTTGCAAAAGTCTTTTTCTTTTGAGTAAATTATAAGTTTGCCTCTGAGCACATAAATATCTTGGACGTTTGTTTTGTTTTTTTATCTCAGGAGAACTGAGACAGAATGAGTTAGATATTCATAAGGCTGCAGATAACTTGTTTTGGATGCACTCAGTAGACTGAGGAACAGCAGCTGAGGAGAAAGGCTTAGTGGGAATAGTCAATGTGAAGGGAATGACAAATATGCCAGCCACAAGATCAATGCATTCATATCTTTTCTTTATTGCTTCATTGTAATTAAAGTCTAAAGTGGGTTATGAAAATATACAAATAAACATCAAACATCTTGCATCTTGGATTTATGCCTGGCTTGCTGTGAAATTGTAGTGGGATATGATTACTTATGCATTATGCATATTATACTAAAACAGAGGGACTTTAATATGTAATATGGAGTTCCCATGTGATAAAAATGTAAGTCTATCAACACAAAGGCAGCTGAAAAGAGTATTGCTTATTGAAGACCATAGATAAACTAGGAAAAATTAAGGGCAGGACTGAGGTTTAAGAGAGACTCAGATAGACTTCAGTCATTTGCTGTCTCTTAGATTGAATATCTTTCCCTACAAGTTAAAGACGAGACTACCAATAACCCAGGGTTATTGTGAAGACAAATGAGATGCATCTCTTCATTCTTTCTTTCATGCATTCATTCAACTAATTTTTCTGGGTGCTGTGGTGGGCAAAATTCTAAGTCAACTCCCCAACAACCCATGCCCTTGTACCAATCAATGCCTCCTCTTGAATGTGGGCAGGATTTGTGAATGTGATGGGTTTCACTCACATCAGGATTTATGAATATGATGAGGTTATGCATTATGGCAAAAGTTAAGAAACTTTATCCATCCGTTGATTTTGAGTTAATCAAAAAGGAAATTATTCTGGCTGGGTCTGAATCAGATGAAAGCTTTGAAAGTGTCAGAAAGATTCTCCTGCTGGACTTGAAGCAAGACACCCTGAGTTCTGTAACTGCAATGAAACAAATTCTGCCAACAACCATGGCAGAAGAGAACCTGGTGCCTCAGAGGAGATCCCATTCATGGTGATGACACCTTGACTGTAGCTTTGTGAGACCCTAAGTTATGCCAGGCCAGGAGGCCTGATCCATGGAAACCAAGAGATAATAAAACGTGTGTTACTTTCAGCCACTACATTTTGGGTGATTTGTCATGCGGCATCATGCTAAATGCTGGGGACCCAGGGGACAAAGTGTCTGGCAAGGAACACAAGCAAGGAAGTGGATAACTATTTCCTGATGAATAAGTAAAGGAGTAGTACTTGTGAATTAACTCTTCTTGTTGCTTGTTCAGCAGTGAGTGTGATTCTTTCACTGCAGCCCTACTGCCCTTATGGGAAGGGGATGATATGAGGGAATCCTTTCCAGAGGTCCCATTTTGTTCTGAAGGGATAGGCAGAGGAGGAAGAAAGCAGAGGGGCTTACTTTTCTCCCCAAAGTTGGGGGAAGGGGAGAGGTTTTAAATAATTGGAAAGGTTTTGGTGAGATTTCAGAGTAAGAGATGTTGTTCATTTCTGGGTAAATACTGGGAAATTTTTAAGTATCCTTGAGATTTTTTCAAGTACAATTTAAATCCTGCTTAGGCAGCAAGCTGTAAATGGATATAGGCAGAAGAAGGGCCAGAAATAGGGTTCCCTTTCTCTCCCCACACTGCCCAACCCTCCTGTTTGCAAGCTTACCAACATTCAGCTCATTGTGTCCCACTTACTTCTCCAGAGACAGACAAAACAACACAACAATAACAACAGCAACACAACTTTAAAATATTTATATACTCTACCCTGGCTGGTGTTGCTCAGCGGATTGAGTGTTAGCCTTCAAACCAAAGGGTTGCTGGTTCAGTTCCCAATCAGGGTACATGGCTGGGTTGAAGTCAGGTCCCCATTTGGGGATGCACAAGAGGCAACCACGTGTTGATGTCTATCTCTCTCTCTCTCTCTCTCTCCCTCCCTTCCCCTTTCTCTAAAAATTAAATAAAATCTTTAAAAAGTCATGTACCAGAGGTAAACAACTTTTGCAAGCATTTGTTATTCAAGTGAACATGAAATCAAATTTCACAGAAGACTTTTTCACATTTCACACAAAGAATGAGATGCTTTTCAAAAAGAAGAGAATAGGCTACCTTTAATTAGCAAGGTCAAGTGTTTTCTCTCACTAGTGTGGTGCCTGCTCTAATACAAGGTCAGACCACTATTTGCAAATAAAGAAAGCATTTTCTTCTTCTACCTCCTCCTCCTCCTCCTTCTTTCTCTCCCGCCACCTCCTCCTTTTCTTCTCTTCCTTCTTCAGCATCTGAATGTATGTGAAGCCTAACTGGCCCAATATAGGCAGTACCTTCAAGTGGTGGTTTTCAACTGGTGAAGTCTTGCCTCTGCCAGTTGTGTAGGAGTGTTGGGAGGCATTTTCAGTGTTCAGAACCAGCGGTAGGGACTACTGATCTCTCCTTGACAGAGGCCATCAATTCTGCCACACCTCTTACACTGCACAGGACGGCCTTTCAGGGTGAAACTGCCGAATGTCAGTGGTACTGTTGAAAAATGCTGCCTTGGGAAAGCACAAGTTACTAAGGCAGGGGGCATTTAGAAGAAGCACCCATTCCACATAAGGGTGAAAGAAGCAGCAAAGGAGGGTATGACAAGGACCCATTTAGTACAAGGCCTGTCAGGAATCTAAACAGGTGGAGCCTAGAATGAGAGGTGGCTGAGAAACAAGGTACCTCTGCACAGGTGAGCCTGGTCTAAAAGGACCTTTAGGCAGTGCACAGGCTCTGGACTTCATCCCAAGGTCCTGAGAGAGACATTGGAGGGCTTTATGTGAGGCTGTGACTGGTGCAGGTTTGCCTTTATAGCTTACCAAGGAACTTCAAAAATTTCGACTACTCTCATGAGATTTTTGCAATAACTCTGTGAGGAAGGAAGGGCATCTGTTATTATTTCTATTTTTAAATCCTTCTGTTTTTCATGACTTTCCTCACTATGTAAGGAGACATAAATGCTCTCCTGCCTGTAACAGGAGGAAATACCAGGGGAAGGAGAAAGGGAGAAATGTTCTCTGACCTTCTACATACAGAAGTGGCAAAGCTGTGCATAAAGGGGTCTTCATTACTTTATTTGTTGACCAGCCAGCAATGTGTTCTTGTTCTTGTTGTTTTCTCTTTATGAACCATGACCATGCACCAGCTACTTAGAACATTACAATTAATCAAGTTTTGCTCCAGCACCTGTCAGACATGAATTGTTGAAATAAAACTGGAGCATCAGAAGACTTGATATACGCATAGGTAGTATTATCACTATAGGAACGGGATTAACTAGTCAAAGTCAATGGGAAAATGTGAAAATTTATTGAAATCAGGTACTGGCTCAATACAGTAGTGTGTGAAAATGAGTGGCATAGAGAGGACAGATTACCTTGGTCAGTGGGTTAGGCTGACATACTGGTGTTCAGATAGAAATGCAACACACTCACAGCATCTCACTTAAAGTCTGGCTCATTCACATCATCTTCTTTCAGAGCATTTCCTGCTCATTGCCCATAAGCAGGCTGCCTTGAGTTCACAGTGTGCTGACTTTTCCTGGGAGCTCCATGAACCTTCTCCCTGGGCTTAACTTATAATGTCCTCCAACCATACAGAAAGCCGATGTGCAGTGTTCTGCCTTCTGTTCTGCAGGTGGTGAGGAGGAGGATTCTGCAAATAAACTACATTATTTGCTGGTCCAGGGCAATAATTGCTTAACAACTCTGATTTCACCATGACTATTTGCCAATAAATACAAATTAAGTGAAAACCATAATAAATTCAAGAATAATTTCCATCAGTAATCATGTTTGTTTTTAATGGTTTAACATTAGTGACTACGCAAATGCTTCTATCTTTGTATTTCTTTTTCTTAACTGTAGATGACACATGGCAATCCTGTGCTCTAGAACCTTTGTGGCTCCCTCTATTTTCAAAATTATGTTCAAATGTCTGGCATCCAAAGTCTTTCACAATCTGATCCCACCTACACTGCCTTCTTTTCTCCATCCCATTTAGAGTTTCAATATAGAATCACTGCAGTAGTTAATCAGGGGCCGTGCCTCTCCTCAGCTAGGAGACCCATTTTGATGTCTCCTTGTTTCTAACAATGTTGTTTCTTCTGTCTTCTGCCTTACCACACTACCCGAAAAACTTCACAGAGTCTTAACATTCACTTCAAAAGATTCATTGCTTGTAGACAAGATGGCTGTTCTTGGAAACCCAGATCTGGGGACTTAGGGCCAATCTCCTTGTCCTTTTACCTGTACCTGAATGTCAGTTTGATTCCTGCATTGGACACTTGCAACTACACCCCCACCTTGCTCACAGGATTCATGGGTGGCTTTTGGAAATTGCAACCCCAATCCACAGGCCTCAGAAATGGCCAATTAGCAGCTGTATCATGTGACCCAGTTTTTAGGGCTAGTGCTTGACAACCTGTAAGATTCTCTTTTGAGGAAATTTTTAGTTGGGATGCAGAAATGATTGGGTCATACTCACTATGTGACAGTTGTGGAAGCAACAGCTTCACTGTGAACTTACAGAGACTGCAGAAGAAATAAATCCATGGAGAGAGGGAAGAAAACAAGTCCACATGGAGGAGCAGAGATGGGAGACAAGAGATGCTGCTTTGGAAGCTTCATAGGCCTGAATTTCAGTTCCTTTCTGAAACACATCCCAGCTGCATTACTGTTCCTGTAATCCACGAAATAACACCATACCCTTATAATAAATATTTGCCTTTAATTTTTTTTTTTACTCAGTTGCAGACCACAGTACACTAGATACATTTGATGGTGCAAGCCCCCTCTCCTAGTTTTAATTACCTTTACTCTTTTATTTTCAATCCTTCAATTCCCATTTTCTTACTTGGAACTCTATTGCTGAATAGAAGTTCACTGTGATTATTCCACAAGTCATTTATCCATTTTCCTATGAATGGGCTACTCCATTTTTATTTCTATTTTTACTATTTCAAAGAAAGCCACTAAGAATATTCTTGTGGCTTATTACAATTGCAATTGCACCTAAGTAAGAACCTTTAAGGCATACTTATAGGAGTGGAATTACTGAGTTGGAAGCTATACACACGTTTGACTTTACAAGGTAATGTCAAATTGTTTTCCTTCTTTTTAAAAAATATTGTACTATTTTTAGAGAGAGTAGGAAGGGAGAGAGAAAGAGAGAGAGAGAGAGAGAGAAACACCAATGTGAGAGAGAAACATTGATTGGTTGTTTCTCACATGCACCCTGTCCAGGGACTGAACCATAACCCAGGCATGTGCCCTGATGGCAACATTTCATTTTCCCCAGATGATACCCAACCAGCTGAACCACACAGGTCAGGGCTGTTTTCTAAAGTCATTGTACTAGTTTATACTCCCACCATCTTTAATAGCCAATAAATGACTAATACTGAGCACTTAGCATACACTAGGAACCCACTGATAGAGGTGTAGTGTTGTCCTGTTCTTGCAGTTTTAGGACAAACACTTCTTGGTCATGATGTATTTTATTTGCAATAAAGTTTTGGGTTCAGATGGTTAATACTTCATGTAGATCTTTGCATCCATGCTCAGAAGAGCAAAGGACCCATAATTTCCTTTCTTGTCCAGGTACTCTCTGAGTTTGACATCAAAGTTGTACCAGCCTCAAGAAAAGAAGTTATGCATCTTCTTTAATTTTCTGGAATGATTTATATAAATGGTTCTTTTCTGTCCCTTGAAAATTGTCAAATCTCAACAGTAAAACTGTTTGGAGCAGGGCCCTTTTATTAACAAGGTTGGGGATATCCTTGATAATCATGTCAATTAAAAAAATATTTTTAGTTTCTTCAAGTTTTCTTTTCTTCTTATATCAATTGTGGTATCTTTTTTTCTATTTGTAAGTTGTTGTTCTATTACAGTTATCCTAATTTTGCCACTTTGTTCTCCCCTGCCCACTCCATTTGTACAGTCAATCCTCACCTGGTTGTCCATGTCCATGAGTCATTTGTACTTGTTCCTTAACTAGCTCCTTTTCCTTCTTTCACCCCTTCTCTCCTTACCCCCTTCACTATGTCAGTCTGTTCCTTCTTGTCATGCCTCTGTTTCTATTTTACTTGTTAGTTTGTTTTGTTCATTAGGTTCCTCTTCTAGGTGAGATCATATATTTGTCTTTCACCACCTGGCTTATTTCACTTAGCATAATACTCTCCAGTTCCATTCATGCTGTCATGAAATGTAAGAATTCTTTCTGTCTTTCTGCTGCATAATATTCCATTGTGAAAATATACCACAGTTTTTTGATCCATTCATTTACTGATAGGCATTTAGGCTGTTTCCAGCACTTGGCTGTTATAAATAATGCTGCTATGAACATAGGGGTACATACACTCTTCTGAATTGGTGTTTCAGAGTTCTTCAGGTATAATCCCAGCAGTTGAATCACTGGGTCAAAAAAGGCAGTTCCATTTTTAGTTTTTTGGGGAAATTACATACTGTTTTCCTTAGTGTTACACTAGTCTGCATTTCCACCAACAATGCACAAGGGTTCCCTTTTCTCCACATCCTCACCAGAACTTGTTTATTGATTTGTTAACAATGGCCATTCTGACCTGTGTGAAGTAGTAGTATCTCATTGTAGTTTTAATTTGCATCTCTCTGATGGCTAGTGATATGGAGCATCTTTTCATGTGCCTATGGGCACCTGTATGTCTTCCAACTTGGATAAGTGTTTGTTTGGGTCCTTTGACCATTTGCCCATTAAAAAAAAAAAAGATTTTATTCATTATTTCTAGAGAGAGGGGAAGAAAGAGAGGGGTAGAGTGGGAGAGAGACATCAATGTATGGCTGCCTTTCACCTGCCTTCAGCCATGGACCTGGCTGGAGACGTGGCTTGCTGCCTGGTTATGTTGCTCTGGCTGGGAATCCGACCAGTGACCTTTAGGTTCACAGGCTGGCACCTTATCCACTGAGACACCAGCCAGAGCCTGTGTCCATTTTAAAACTGGATTGTTTGTCTTCCTGGTGTTGAGTTGTATAAGTTCTTTATATATTTTGGAGATCAAACCTTTCTCTGAGGTATCATTAGCAAATATGTTTCCCATGTAGTAGTTCCCTTTTAATTTTACTGATGTTTTCTTTAGCTGTACAGAAGCTTTTTAATTTGATGTAGTCCCATTTGTTTATTCTTTCATTTATTTATTTTTCCCTAGGGGATATATCAGCAAAAATATCACTGTATAGTATAACCAAAATTTTACTGCCTATGCTTTCCTCTAGGACTTTTATGGTATCATAGCATATGTTTAAGTCTTTTATCCATTTTGAGTTTATTCTGGTCTATGGTGTAAGTTGGTGGTCTAATTGCTTTTTTTTGGCATGTGCCATTCCAGTTCTCCCAATGCTGTTTATTGAAGAGGCTATTTTTATTCCATTTTAAGCTCCTACCTCCTTTGACAAATATTAATTGACCATAGAAACCTGGGTTTATTTTTGGGCTCTCTATTCTGTTCCATTGATCTATGTATCTATTCTTATGCCAGTACCAGACTGTTTTGATTACAGTGGCCTTGTAATATAGTTTGATGTAAGGTATTGTGATCCCTTCTACTTTGTCCTTTCTCAAGATTGCTGAGGCTATTTTGGGCTGTTTTGGTTCCATATACATTTTTGAAATACTTGTTCTAAATCAGTGAAATATGCCATTGGTATTTGAATAGGAAGATATTACCCAAATCAATCTATAGATTGCTTTGGGTAGTATGGACATTTTAATGATGCTAGTTCATGAACATGGTATGTTTCCATTTATTTGTATCTTCCTTAATTTTTTTTCAGTGTTCTGTGATTTTCTGAGTACAGGTCTTTTTCCTCCTTGGTTAAATTTATTCCTTGGTACTTCATTTTTGTTATTGCTATAGTAAATGGGCCTTTTCTGTTTTTGATATTTCATTCATGGCATAAAAAATACCTGGCTGTTATGGCTCAGTGGATTGAGCACCGGCTTGCAAACCCAAGTGTTGCTGGTTCAATTCCCAGTCAGGGAATATACCCAGGCTGCAAGCCAGGTCTCCAGCCAGATCCCCAATGGGAGGCATGTGAAAGATAACCATACTTTGATGTTTCTATCCCTTTCTTCCTTCTTCCCTTTCCCTCTCTAAAAATAATGAATAAAATCTTTAAAAAAATAATAATGCCTTTGAGTCCTGAACATTGATTTGTATTCCACTATTTTGCCAAATTCAGTTATTAAGTCAAGCAGGTTTTTGGTAGAGTCTATAGAGTTTTCTAGGTACATTATCATGTCTTCTGCAAATAATGACAGTTTTATTTCCTCCTTTCCAATTTGGATGTTTTTTATTTCTTCTTCTTGTCTGATCACTAGGGCTAGAACTTTCAATACTACATTGAATAAAAGTGGTGAAAGCAGACACCCTTGTCTTGTTCCTGATCTTACAGGGGAAACTTTTAGTTGTTGCCCATTTAATATGATGTTTGATGTAGGTTTCTTGTATATAGCCTTTATTATGTTGAGGTGTTCTCCCTCTATTCTCACTTTGCTGAGTGTTTTTATCATAAATAGGTGCTGTATTTTATCAAATGCTTTTTCAGCATGTATTGATATGATCATGTAATTTTCATCTTTTGTTTTGTTTATGTGGTGTATTATGTTTACTGATTTGTGAATATTATATCATCCTTGTATCCCTGGGATGAATCCCACATGATCATGGTATACAATCTTTTTAATATATTGCTGGATCTGGTTTGCCAATATTTTGTTGAGGATTTTAGCATCTATGTTCATCAACAATACTGGCCTATAGTTTTCTTTGTTTGTTGTGTCTTGACCTGGTTTTGTGATTAGGATAATCCTGACCTCATAAAAATAGTTTGAAAATCTTCCCTCTTCTTGAATTTTTGGTAATATTTTGAGAAGGATAGGAATTAGCGCTTCATAAAAGTTTGGTAAAAATCATCTATGAAGTCATCTGTCCAGGGCTTTTGTGTGCTGGGAGTGTTTTAATTACTGTTTCAATTTCATTAGTTGTTATTGGTCTATTCAGGCTTTCTGCTTCTTCTTGATTCAGTTTTAGATTACGTGTTTCTAGAAATTTGTTCATTTCACCCAGGTTATCCAATTTCTTAGCATTTAGTTGTTTGTAATGATTTCTTACAATCCTTTGTATTTCAGTGGTATCAGCTGTAGTTTCTCCTCTTTCATTTCTGATTTTATTTATTTGGGTCCTCTCAACTTTTCTCTTAATGAATCTGGTTAAAGGCTTGTAGATTTTGTTTATCTTTTCAGAAAACAAGTTCCTGGATTTGTTGATGCTTTAAATTGTTCTTTTAGTGTCTATGTCATTTAATTCTGCTCTGATCTGGATTATTTCCTTCCTTCTACTCATCCTAGACTTTGTTTGTTATTGTTCTTCTAGTTTTTGTAGATGTAGGGTTAGGTTGTTTATCTGAGATTTTTCTTTCTTTTTCAGGTAGGCCTGTATTGCAAAGAACTTCCCTCTCAGGGCTACCTTCACTGTGTCCAAAAGGTTTTGGGATGTTGTGTGTTCATTTTCATTTGTTTCCAGAAACTTCTTGATTTCTTCCTTGATATCATTGTTAATGTATTTATTATTTACTAGCATGTTATTCAGTCTCCATGAATTTTAATGTTTTTGAGTTTTTTCCTTGAGGTTGGTTTCTATTTTCAAGCCATTGTGATGTGAGAAGAAACTTGATATGATTTCAATATGGAAAATACTACAAGGATGAAATTGTCAAAATCCATAATTGGAAAAATTCTTTAGAACAAATAGTCCATTTTTTTTTTTCTTCCAAAAATAAATTGCATGGAGAAAGAGGGAACTTATAGAGTTAAAAAAAAAAAACAAACCAAAAAACCTTAAATGCTATATCAACCAATTGCAATGATAACAAAAAAGTATAAAAACACTTATGAGCTAACAGAGGAAATTTGAACATTGATTTGATATATGATGATGTTAGGAATGTGTTAATTTTAGGAATGTGTTAATTTTTAAATATATAATAATGGGATTCGCTTATATTTTTAAAAGAGAATTACCCTTTAGAAATATATACTAAAACATTTTAGGTGAAAGAATACGACGTCTCTAATGTTTCAAAAGAATCAGGATAGGGGAGTGTGTGGGAGCATAAATGAAGGAAGAATGGACATTAATTGATAACTACAGAATCTGTCTGCTAAAGAGAGTCAGTATACTAATCCCGATGCTTTTTTATATGTTTAAAATTTTCTACAATAAGTTTTTTAAGTTCTTCCTTACAATTACTATATTAAGGATCAAAAAATAATGAATAAATAAAACTGCAAAAACTGTTATGGAAAGATGATACTAATTACTGTCATAACTAGTAGGAAAGATAGGTAGGTAAACATGAAATTGTACAACACAACTGACTTCTGTAATAGAAGAATCAGCACTGGGGGTGTGGCTCATTGGATTGGTGCCAGCCTGTGAATCCAAAGGTCACTGGTTACACTCCCCAGTCAGGCACATAACTAGGTTGCAAGCCAGGTCTCCAGCCAGGTCCTTAGCTTGATACAGGTGAAAGGCAACCATACAATTATGTTTCTCTCCCTTTCTTCCTCCCTCCCTGTTCTTCTCTCTAAAAATAATAAATAAAACCTTTAAAAATAATAATAATAGAAGAATCAGCCCTGGCTGGTGTGGCTCAGTGGATTGAGTACCCACCTGTAAACCAGAGGGTTGCTGGCTGGATTTCCAGTCAAGGTACCTGCCTGGGTTGCAGGCCAGGTCCCTGGTTGGGGGTGTGAGAGAGGCAACCATACATCAATGTTTGTTGTAAATCTTAAACTACTCCAAAAAGTCTCAAAAAAGGTAAATAAAATAATATTTATAGGAGGATTAATGATCACAAAATTAATATACACAGTGGAGCAAAAGTAGGTTTACACTTGTTTATATGGAAAACCATACAATAATTATATCCTGGCCTGGTAGCTCAGTTGGTAGACTGCCATTCTGATATGACAAGGCTGCAGGTTCAATCCCTGGTCAAGCCACATAAAATAATTAACCAATGAATGCATAAACAACAAGTCAATGTTTTCTTTCTCTCTCTCTCTCTCTCTCTCTCTCTCTCTCTCCCCTCCCATCTCTTCTGCTCCCTCTAAAATCAAAATAGAAATTTAAAAAGAAAATAATAAGCAATTAATAAATAATACTACAAGAGTAATCTCTGTGTTTCATGTGTTAACACTGTAAATCTATTTTTGTCACACCCCGTATATATGAAGCATTTATTACGATAAATGCTAAATAATTAGTGTTTATTAGAATTTCACTTGCTATTGTTCATAAAACACTCATCTTGAAAGCTACTCTGTGATATAACCTCACATTTATTTTCCCTCTTGAGTACTAAATTAACAGTGTCCCTTAGGAAATTATAGGCTCTGAGATATCCTATAGTACAGAAACCTGTTTAACTTTGTTTAATTCAGTTATTTATTACATTTATTTGACTGAAAACCCTTCTGTTGGGAAAAATGTTATCATCTAGGAGAATGATTTCTGAGAGTTTATTTTAAGAAATACAGATATAAACAATTCACTCATTTATTCAACAAATATGAGCAGCCACTATATGAGGTCTGTTCAGAAAAAGTCTAGCCATTGTTAATTTATGAGAATGGTTTACGCAATATTGATGTGACCTGGCATCCAAGGATAGTAGACTAGAATGCACATGCATGAACAATGACACCTTCACCGTACAAGTCAGTGGGGGCAGTAGATATCATTGAGTGAACATGTGTACTGTGTGGCTGTCACATTCACACTGATTGAATGAGTAGAGCAACAAAGCTACATCAAATTTTGTGTTAAACTTGAACATTCCATTGCAAAAACTATTTAGATGATTCAGAAGGCTGTAGCTATGGGCAACTGGTGACTGGTAGCTCCATCACAACATTGTGCCCCACTCATGCATCATGTCTCGTGCAGTTTTTCTGTAAAACATCAAATTGCCCAGGTGACTCAGCCCTCCTACAGCCCAGATTTGGCAGCCTGCAACTTCTGGATTTTTCCAAAACTAAAATCACTTTTGAAAGGGAAGAAATTTCAAACTGTCAATGAGATTCAGGAAAATGTGACTGGGCAACTCATGGCAACTGAGAACTGTCTGAGGTCCCAAGGTGCTTACTTTGAAGGGGACTGAGGCATCGTTGCCTAGGTACAATGTTTCTTGTCTCTTGTATCTTCTTCAATAAATGTCTCTATTTTTCATATTACATGGCTGGGTGCCTTCTGAACAGATCTCATACATGGCAGGCAGTTTGGTGGGAGCTCATAGGAAAAGCCAGCAATCCAGTCTCTTCATACACAACAGTGGGAGAGCTAGGCAACACACAAATGACCATCAAACATATTCTTTAAAACTGTGATGTGCTATGAAGGCAAATTGTAGGGAATATGAGAGAATACCACTTAGACTGAGAGAGGATCTGGGAAGTCCCCTTTGACAAAGTGACATTTAAGCTTAAGTCCGAAAGATAAGTAGAAGACCCTCAGGTAAGGAGTGGGAAGAAGCATTCCAGGCTGGAAGAATAGTGGTGTTTGGAAATAGCAAATAGGGGATGTTGACAATGTTTATTAATCTGGGAAAGAATGTTAAGATTTCAGTTTTGGCCCTGGCCATTGTGGCTCAGTTGGTTTGGCAAAGCCTTACGGAACAAAGAGTTGCAGGTTTGATTCCTGGTCAGGGCACATGCTTATGTTGCAGTTTTGATCCATGGTTGGGCCATATACCAAGGGCAGCCAATAGATAATTCCTTCTCACATCCATGTTTCTCTCCCTCTCTTTTTCCCTTCCTTCTCCTCTCTCTAAAATCAGTGAGGACTTCCAGTCAAGATGGAAGCATAAATAAACATGTTTTGCACCCTCACATAACCACATCAAATATACAACTAAATTCTCAAATAACCATCACTCAGAACCATCAGAAATTGAATTGAATGGAAATCTGACAACTATGGAATTAAAGAAATGCCATCCATCCAGATTGATAAGAGAGACTAGAGATGCAGAATAGGCTGGTCTCACATGCACATGTGGTGAATAAAAATTTGGGAAAAATTATTTCAGGATTGAGAAGTTGCAGCCCCATGCCAGCTCCCCAGCCCAGGGTTCCAATGCCAGGAAGATAAGTCCCCATAACTTCTGGCTGCAAAAACCAGCAGAGATTGAGTTGGTGGAAGACACTTCTGGAGTCCCAAGCAATTCCTCTTAAAGAACCCACATACAAACTTATTTGGCCTCACTTCCTCTGAGCTCTATCACTAAGTAACAGCTTGAAAGGCACCAATGACATACAGGGAGAACTGAATGTTTGGCATCAAGGAAAGAACCTGGGGGATAGCTTGCTCCCAGAAAGAAAAGTGGGCAGACCCACAGAGCTGGCAGGTGTCAGGCAGGTGTCATATCTGAGACTCCATTAACCTGGCTAACACTGTTTACCCTGTCCTGGAGATTCAATGAGGCTCCATCCCACCCAAATTATAGTGGCTTTCCCATAAAAATGGCTTTCCAACTTCCTAAATCCATTTAACTAATCCACAGATGGCTTTAGTGAGCCCCTAACCCTTGTGCCTCTTGCTAAGTGGCTCCAGGCCTGTCACTAACAGCAGTCAGTATAGATTAACAGCTTGGCTTTCCTGGGAATCTTCAAGCCCAGCACAAGTAGCAGGTCATCTCAGATTGCTTTATAACACAAGCAGTGCAGCTCTAGGCAAGACACAGGTGGAGGATGACTTGGCCTGCACCACCCAGGAAACCCCAGATCCTGAGCATCCACTGGACAGCTACAGACCACATCAGAGCACCACCATCCTGCCCCTGCACAACTGATCTTCCACAGAGGGTGGAGGTTGGTGATCGGTGGTCATAGCCAATCCTTGCAACTGACTGGCTTGGACAAATCCCTCCTGTTGACCTGCCAACAGCAACTAAGGATCAACAACAAGAGGAGGGTGTGCTCAGGTCACATAAAAGGCACACCTAAAGGAACCAGCTTGCGAATGGGGGAGACTGTGCCATTGAACCCTACAGGACACCTACTACATTAGGCCACACTACCAAGACAGAGAGTCATAGTAGCTCTACGTAATACATAGAAGCAAACACAGGGGGACTGCCAAAATGAGAAGACAAAGAAATATGGCCCAAATGAAAGAATATATCAAAACTCTAGAAAAGGACTTCTGGCCAAGATGGAGGGGTAGGTAGACACACTGCATTTCCCTCCACAACAAGGAAGGAATACAATTACCTCAAAATTGGAGACAACCAGAAATTCCAGAAAATTGAGCTGCATGGAAGTCCAACAAAGAAAGATATAAAGAAGAAATACTCATCCAGACAGGAGGGACAGAGCTGGGACCAAGAGGATGGACATGATGTGGAGATGGTGGGCAGCAGGAGCAACATCAACTGTGGCCCACCTGTGGAAAGCACAGTCACACATTAAAAAAAGTAGGGAGGGACACCTGGGGAATGCTCACAGACCAGATGGTGCAGCTGACCATTCCAGCTCAGGGGAAAATAAAGCTTAATTGCGTCTGACTGTGAAAACCAGTGGGGGTTGAGGCGGAGGAAGAAACTGCCAATCTCTCAGCAGAGTCCATTTGCTTAGAAAGCCTCCACAGTCCTAGAACATCCACAGACCCACCCACTCTGAGAACTGCAGCCAGGCCAACAGCTAGAGGGGTGCTAGTCCCATACAGGAAGTAGGAGGAGCACCTGGGAAAGGGGATAATTTTGAGTAAGCAGTATTGTTCCCTCTCAGACTCCTCCCCCACATACAGCACCACAACGAGGTGAAAAGGGCCACCCCACACTGACAAATACCTAAGCCTCTTCCCCTTACAAAGTAACAGGTGCAACAGCTCTACCTAAGACACAGAGGCAAACACAAAGGCAAACTCCTCTCCTGTCAAGTAGAGGAGACAGAGAAGCATGGCCCAAAAGAGGAAAGAGATCAAGGTTCCAGTGGGAGAACTAAGCAACGAGGAGATAGCCAACAGCCAACATAACAGACACAGAGTTTAAAATGCTGGCGATTAAGATGTTCATAGACTTGACAGATATGCTTGAGTACAGCAAATGCAGAAGGGAAGAAGTGAGGGCTATGCTAAGTGAAATGAAGGAAAATTCACAGAAACCAATGGTGAAGGGAAGAACGCCATGGTTCAGATCAATGATTTGAAACATAAGGAAGAAATAAACAGTCAACCAGTACAGAATGAGGAAACAAGAATTGAAAAAACAAGAAGAGGCTTAGGAACCTCTGGAACAACTTTAAATGTACCAACATCCCAATCATAGGGGTACCAGAAGGAGAGGAGGAAGAGCAAGAAATTGTAAACTTATTTGAAAGAATAATGAAGGAAACTTCCCTAATTTAGCTAAGGAAGTAGACATACAAGTCCAGGAAGCAAAGAGAGTCCCAAACAGACCAGATCCAAATTGAACCACACCAAAACACATCATAATTAAAATACCAAAGATTAAAGAAAAAGAAAGAGACTTAAAAGCAGCAAGAGAAAAGAAGATAGTACAAAAGAATATTAGCTGATTTCTCCAAAGAAACTTTGCAGGCAAGAGGGCCTGGCAAGAAATATTAAAAGTGATGAAAAGCAAGGATCTTCAACCAACATTACTCTATCCAGCAAAACTATCACTTAGAATGGAAGGGCAGATAAAGCGTTTCCCAGACAAGGTAAAGCTAAAGGAGTTCATCATCACCAAGCCATTATTATATAAAATGTTAAAGTGATTTATTTAAGAAAAAGAAGATCAAAACTATGAACATTAAAAAGACAACAAATTCAAAAAAATAAAGACAACAAACTCATAACTATCAACAACAGAACCTAACAAAGTAAAAACTAACAAACTAAACAATCAGAATAGGAACAGAATCATAATTATGAAGATCATCTGGAGGATTATCAGCTGGAAGGGGAAGGGACAGAAATGGGGAAATGGTGTAGGGATTAAGAAGTATAATTGGTAGGTACAAAATAGACAGGGGGATATTAATAATATATGAAAGGGTGGGGCCAAAGAACTTATATGCACAACCCATCAACATGAACTAAGAGGGATAGGATTGCTGAAGGGAACAGGGGTACTGGGTGTAGGGGAACAAAGGGGAAAAAATTGGGACAACTGTTACAGTATAATCGATAAAGCATACTTAAAAAAAATAAGGGGGAGCCACATTCACCTCCCACTGGTTGTTACTATATGGGGGTGGGGGGAAATTTCTGGAAAAGAAAATTGATACAATGGAGATAAGCAATCTATCAGACCCAGAGTTCAGAACACTGGTTATGAGGATGCTCAAAGAACTTAGTGAGGACCTTAACAACATAAAAAGTTACAGTCAGAAACAAATGATAAACTAATGGAAATAAAGGACAATGTACAGGGAAACAGAGGTGTTAATGAAACCCAGAATGAAATAAATGATTTGGAGCATAAGGAACCAAAACAAACAACAAACAAAGTAAACCAATTAGAACAATAAGAAGAAAACAGAATCCAAAAAAATGAGGATAGTATAAGCAGCCTCTGGGACAACTTCCAGCATTTCAACATTAGCATCATAGGGGTGCCACAAGAAGAAAAGAAAGAGCAAGAAATTGGAAATCTATTTGAAATATAACGGAAGAAAACTTTCCTAATTTGGTGAATTAAATAGACATGCATGTCCAGGAAGTACCAAACAAGACGAATGCAAAGAGGCCCTCTCAGACACATCATAATTAAAATGCCAAAGGTTAAAGATAGAGAGACTCTTAAAAGCAGGAAGAGAAAAGCAGTTACTTACTTACAGGGAAGTTCCTATAAGACTATAGCCAAGATTGCTCTACCCAACAAAGGTAGCATTTAGAATTTAAGGGCAGATAAAGAGTTTCCCAGACAGGAAAAAAACTAAAGAAATTCATCATCACCAAACCATTATTATATGAAATTTAATGTTAAAGGGTGTTTTGTTTTTTTTTTAAGAAAAAGAAGGTGATTAAAATGAGGAACAATAAAGTGGCAATATATACATATCTAACAACGTTGAATCTAAAAAGCAAACTAAGCAAACAAGAAAACAGAAGCAGAATCATAGATAGAGAGAGAGTTCATTGATGATTGCCAGGTGGAAGGGGGATTTAAGAGAATAGGTGATGAGGAGAAGGGATTAGGAAGTATAAATAGGTAGTTACAGAATAGCCATGGGGATGTAAAGTGCAGTTTAGGAAATGGAGTAGCCAAAGAACTTATAGGCATGACCTATTACATGAACAAGGTTGTGGTGATTGCCTCAGGGAGTAGGGGTTGCTGGGTGGAAGGGGCAAAGTGGGAAATATTGGACAATTGTAACAGCATAATTAATAAAATGTAATTAAAAACATAAATAAAATAAAATAAAATCAGTGAGCATGTCCTTGGGTGAAGATAAAAATAAGTACATTTTTTAAAAAATGATTTCTGTTTTGGACATGATTACCTTGAAATGCTGTGACATAATTTGAAACACACATTTGGTCTCTGCACCCAGTTTCTGGTACAGAGCTTCCAAAACCCTTGCAACTTTTAATGATGAGGTTAGAGGAGCATATTTTATTATTCATAATAAGCCTTTTCCAACCATATCTTAATTTATTCTAGTGAGGCAGCTCTTGGAGGATGGGGCAGTTCGCTAGATGAGGTGATTCTGTGATTGGAGGGTACAACATTTAGTGTCCCCCGCTTCTTGTCCCTATACACACACTCTGGCCTCCAGGGAGAAAAGAGGGGCTGAGATGGACTTAATCACCAATGACCAATGAATCAATTGATCATGCCTATGTAATGAAGCCCCCATAAAACCCCTAATATAGGGTTTGAAGCACTGCCAAAATGGTTTAAAAAAAAAAAATGGAGGTGTTCAGAAGGTCACACATGCAGACAGGGCACGGAAGCTCTGCACACTTACCTCCCTCCTCTGTACATTGCCCTACTCATCTCTTCTATTTGGCTGTACCTGAGCTGCATCCCTTATAATAAACTGGTAATGGTAAGTAAATTGTTTCCCTGAGTTTTGTGAGCCACTTTAGCAAATCATCAAACCCAAGAAGGGCATCATGAGAACTCCTGATTTATGGCCAGTTGGCACCTGGGACCGGTGATTGGTGTCTGAAGTCGGGGTGGTCTTGTGGGACTGAGCCCTTAACTTGTGGCATCTGAGGCTATCTCCAGGTAGACAATGTCAGAATTAAAAAGAATTGTAGAACATTTAGTCAGTGTCCACGGATAATTAGAAATTTTTTGGCATGGGAAAAAACCTACACATTTGAAATCAGGAGAATTGTGGATCTAAAAAGCAGTATTTTCCCTTTTATACTCCCATGAGATATTTAAAAGAAATGCTGTAAGTAATTGAAAATGAATATGGAACTGAGAAAATGGATGTAGGTTAAATAGTTAAATTATAATTTGCTTATATTTCAATATTGAAATTATAGTAAAATCAGTGGTGAGTGCATGAAAAACAAATCACCAAATTTTGTGCTTGTTCTAACCAGAAGGAAAATATCTGACTGTGCCTTTAATTTAGTCTTATTTTCCTTAAGATGAACAAAACTCATTCTGGTGATTAAGGCTCTTAAACCCCCGGGAGTTCTAGCTGGCAGCCTACTAGTTGTTCCAAAGCCAAAGAGGAAAAGTGTTTGTGTCTGCTTAAAAATGCAGTAATTAATGATGTGTGGAAACTATTTTTCCTTTATTTGCTTCTCAACATGATGTCTCTGTATGATGAAGGATGATGCTAGGATTGAATAAGGATACCAGAAAAGAATATATGAGTTGATATGTCTGTGGTATATGAAGAATGCTCAGATGTTTAGCAGATACACTGCAAAGATCAAAATGGCATCTTAAAAGATTCTTAGAGAATTCTTAATGTAAATCTCCCAGAAAATGAAGACATTCACATGGAGCTATGGGCATCTAAAGAAAACTAATAAGAATTGGGAAGCTAGGATTATTTAAAGGGCATGTGCTGGACAAGTTTTCCTGGTAACAAAGCAATGGTGGGAATAAATTTTTGGGTAGAAGACATGGGAATGTTGGGGGCTAACAGCATTGGAGATAAGATGTGTGCTTAGCTCATATCTTTTGTCATGATGCTTCATACTCATCCTTGATATCTTAACTCAAATTAAAGGAACCTTAACCTGACCACCTGCCACCCCTTTCCTCCAATGGGTAGGCCCCTGCCATATGCTCTCATAGAATCCAGTCCCCCATCACAGTATAAGATATTTAAATACACTGTAATTAAATCATTCATAGTGTACAGGAGTAGAGATTCCAGTCTCACCCAGTAGAGAGCTCAGGTGAACAAGACACTTTAAGATCTCAGTTACCCATGGTGGTAGAAATATAATTTTGGTCAATTTGGGGTTCCTTAGTCCTATAGACTAAGCTTTTATAGTTCAAGAGGAAGGAGAGGAAAGGAAAGCATTGGGAGTGACCAGTTTATCTTTAGTAATAATCTATCCTTGAAGCTGCCTGTTAAGATATCTAGAGTCCTATCTGGTTCTATTTCCATAAGTACAGAGGCCACTGGACAATAGCAGCCAGAGAACCTCTCAGAAAAGCTTTTTACCCGGCCATACCTTCTCTGGGGCAACGGACACAGCTTCACTATTTTGATAAGGATAAAGCATGAAGAGGAAAGGAAATAGCTAGAAGGAGAAAATTCTAGTTAACATTTGTTTAATAGTAATCAAAATATATATTTACTCTGTTTGGAAATATGTAACTAAAGTTATATGGGAGAAATAATTTGCCAGTCTTTACCAGCTCTGTAAATCCACCATGGAGGCTTAAACTGCTATTTAAAAAAAGTAGCGGAGGGAAGATGGCGACAGAGTAGACAGCAGTGCTGATGGTGTTCTCCAGTACCAAAGCAGCTAGAGGACAGGATAAGGAGCGTGAGACGTCTTCAGGACCCTAGGGATTGGAACGGACAGCATCTGGACACAGGGGAGCAGAGCCCAGAGGCAGAGGAGGCCAGCGGGACAGTAGGTGAGGCGTTCCCGACCGACCGGCCGGCGGGCCGAGGTCGGCTCTGGGCAGGGGCGGCTCTGCCCAGAGGG
>PVIW01011682.1:0-36180 GCA_004026585.1 Noctilio leporinus | reverse complement strand
TGTCTGTTCTTGCTTGCTCTTTATTTATTTATTTATTTTTGTTCTTTCCTTGGGTTAACCTGCTTTGCTTCCTTGCCTTAGTTGAGCACCCTTCTGTGATAGGAGATTTGTGGAGTTCAATGTTGCCGTCTCCCAGATTTTCTCCACTTGCTGTTCTTGGTGTGTCCTTTATTTGGGCTGTCTCGTTGTATTCTGGGCCTGCGGGCATTTAGCAGAAACAAAAACAAAAAACAAAAACAAACGAACAAAAAAAGCCAAAAACAAAATACCAAACCAAACCAAACAAACAAAAAAAAATGCAAAAGGAAAAAAGAAATAAAAATGATAATAATAATAAGAAGAAAGGGTTTAGATGGCTGTTCACCCTTAATAATCCCTGACTGGTCCAGATGGAGCCTGGACCTGAGGGCTTTTAGCAGAGGAAAAAAGAAAAAAGAAAAAAAGGGAGAAAGTCACAAGAGAAAGAGAAATCAATATTAATAAAGAAAAGGTTTAGGTTTCTGTTCACCCTTTATGGTGTCTGTTTGATCCAGGTGGAGCTAGGACCAGTGGGTTTTATCAGGGAGAAAAGAAAGGAGAAAGAAAGAAAGAAAGAAAGAGAGAGAGAGAGAGAGAGAGAGAGAGAGAGAGAGAGAAAGAGAAAGAGAGAAAGAAAAAGATGGGGGGAGAAAGTCACAAGACAGAGAAATCAATATTAATAAAGAAAGGTTTTAGCTGTGTGTTCCCCCTTTATGATTTCTGATTGGTCCAGGTGGAGCCAGAACCTGTGGGCTTTACCAGGAAGAAAAGGAAAAGAAAAATTAAAAAAATGAAAAGAAAAAAAAAGAGGAAGGAAGAAAAGAATAAAGAAAGGGTTTAGAAAGGCTGGGGAAGGGAGGAATAGTTAGATTGAGGACTGGGAATGTGTTATAGCCACATAGTGAATAGACTTTAATTCGAGAGTAGGGGAGGGTCTTGGGTATTTAGGTGGATTGAGGTATGGAGGGGATTAAGAATATGTGAGCAGTAACTTTTGCAAAGGATATGCTGGGGCTGAATAGTTCATATTGCTCTTGGTATAATTCAGGTGCTTGAGATTGGCAGCAGTCCCTTTCCTGATGCTGCCTCTTTTTCTTGGTCAGGACTTTACAGTCTATAGTCTATATTCTAGCCGGTCTTGGCACATGGCAGGGCCTCTGATTGTCACAGTAGGGCTGATTCTGAGTGTCTGCCCCCAGGTAGGCTGGGCCTTCTGCAGCCTGGCTGGGTTTTAGGGCTGCCGGTGTTCTGGAGCCCGCAGGGTGCCCCCTCCCACTCCTGGAGGAGGTTCCTGCCCAGGGCGAGCACCCAGCACTTCTGCAGGGCAGCCAGCAACTTCGCTGGTCCCCATGACGACTGGCCCCACCTCCGAAGTTCCGGGAGGAGGCCGGGCCTGTCAGTCAACACTGTCCTGGGTCTGCCTACACTGTCCCGCCCTTCTGGGGCGGGCACCACGCCTCCAAGCCAGCCAGCTCTCCTCGGAGTCCTTTACACAGCCTCTGTGATGAGCCCCTCCCAGGCGTGGGCGGCGCGGCCTTTGTCTCCAGCAATGGCGGGTCAGTTACCCCCGCCACTAGTTCTGGCTCTCCAGCTCCCTGTTTGGAGTTTCCTGCAGAGCCTGGGGGCCTGTGTGGTTGAGCAGGGCTGGGCCTCCCCCCTCGCAGGGGCTTCTAGCTGCTGTTTCCCCGGTGGCCCAGCAGCTCCGTTTTTCGGCTCTCTCGCCACCCCGCTGGTGCACTTCCTGCTCCCCCGCTCCGGCTTCCCGCAGGACTCTTCTCCTCCGCCTCTAGCCCCGCGTGGTGCCTCCTCTCCCTGTTGCCGGAGTGAGTCTCTCACACAGTCCCTCCCCTGCAAGAGTTCAATTCCGCGTTCCCTACGGTGTTTGCCTTCCCCACCCACACTTCACTTTTGAGACTTCCAGTCATCAGGGACCCCGGAACTGGCCCCAGTCAAACGCGCCCCTCTGGGCAGAGCTGCCCCTGCCCAGAGCCGACCTCGGCCCGCTGGCCGGTCGGTCAGGAACGCCTCACCTACTGTCCTGCTGGCCTCCTCTGCCTCTGGGCTGTGCTCCCCTGTGTCCATTTGCTGCCAGTTCCAATCCCTAGATTCTGAAGACGTCTCACGCTCCCTATCCTGTCCTCTAGCTGCTTTGGTACTCGAGAACACCATCAGCACTGCTCTCTACTCTGTCGCCATCTTTCCTCCCCAAGAACAATTTTTGTATCTTTGATCTTCTTGGAATTTCTGAGAGTTGTTTTTTTTTTTTTTTTTTAAAAAAAGAAGAGAGCGGGGCAGGTAATGGGATGAATATAATACAACAACAATAAAATTAAATTAAAAAAGAAAGAAAAAGAACATGGCTTCATCAAACTCATAATCCTTCATTATCAATGCCTTTCTTCTTAGACATTCTTCTTGGACTATACTTCCTAGTCAGGTTTTGGCTGATAGCTTTCCAGCCCTGCTATACAGTGGTCATTATGGTATTCCTTTTTAATTGTAACCTACCTGTAGTTTTTGTTCACTTTTTCTTCTTTCTTGCTTTTGATTCTTGTCTGGATAAAATTTGGCCTCAGGTAACTTCTTCAGAAAGGATATATAGAAAAAACTCAGTCCTTGAATGGCCTAAAAATAACTTCTTTTTTGTCTTCACTCATGATTAATATTTGACTAATATTAACTTCTGTGTTCAAAATATATTTGCCTCAAGTCTTAGAAAGTTTTGCTCTCTGATTTCTAGCATCCCACAGAGTCCATGAAAATTATACAGTAAATTCTTGTTCATTTGTGACTTAGTTGTCCTTTCTGGAAGCATTTATTCTTGATGTTCAAAAATTCACAAGGGTGTTTGTGTGTGTGTGTGTGTGTGTGTATTTTTCTTTCTTTCTTTCTTTCTTTCTTTCTTTTTTTGATGTGCTGTTTTTCATTTACCTAGTTAGCCCTTTCAGTATGGAAAGTCCTATCTTTGTTCAGCTCTTTGGTTTATTTATTTACCCATTGATTGATTGATTGTTCTCTCCTTGTAAACACCCTATTAGTTTGATGTGGGCCTCTTAAATTAATCCCCTATGTGTTTCTTTTTCTTTTCTCCATATTTTTATCTTCCCTTTTCTGTTTTAAGAGATTTTCTTAAATTAATGCTTTTTATTTCAACAATCATATTTTTGCTTTCTAAGAGCTACTTTTGGTTCTGATTGTTTCTTCTTCACATCTGCATGTTTTTTTGATTTGTCTTCAGTCCTTTAGAGGATACCAGTTAAATTTTCATCTTTTTAAAATGTCTTATGTTTGTGTGTCTTGGTTTTTCTCAGATGTCTGCAATCCTTTGTTGTGTAACCATGTTTAGAATGGGAAATGTGCTGCATGAGTGCGAATTCTGTGTACATGAGTGGAGCTTGTCAACTGGGAAGTTTTGAGTAGATGAAGCCACTTTCAGGCTGGGACAAGTGGATGACTTCCCTTGGGCATGGCAATTGCTGACCTGATTCTCACCAGAGGATCCATTTATCTTTTTCAGAGAAAAGGCCACCATATTTTTTCTCCATTGGGGTAAATTTATGGCGACAGGTACACCTTCAGGTACAGGGAATGGAGGTAGTGTCGGAAAGAGCAGGTCTGGGAGAATGCATAACATTTGCCCATTACTTCAGTCATGATTCCCATGTACTATCTCTCCTCCCATATCTGATCAGGAACTTTTCATGAATTCTAGAATGCAGGTACCACCTTATCTTCCATTTCAGCGATCTACTTCTCCCTCTCTGGGCCAGACTTTCCAGACAAGGATGAGAGACAATCTGACGTGCAGTAAAATATACTCTGTCTGACCTCTTGGTTTCGCTTTGTGGATTCTAAGATTGGTGTTTGCTATCATATCATATAAATCCAACTCACTGAAGCCAATGTCATTTCCCTAAATGAGAATAGAAACCTCATCCCTGGAAGGTTATCACCATATAGACAATGCCCAAGAGGACCAAGCTGGTGTTGAGACGATGTCTAATATATTCTGTAAACTCTGGCCAGAAATTTACTAAAGTATTTTTATTAGCATATGTTAAACTACCTACAAACCAGATCCTTGTGAGGTTTCTCACTTTAAAAATAAATGCTTTATCCTGTTCTATGTGGCTCAGTTGATTGGACATTGTCTCAAAACCAAAGGGTTGAGGGTTTGATTCCCAGTCTGGCCATATACAAACCCTAATACAGACAGGTATGTAAGGCAACCAATTGATTTCTCTCTTGTATTGTTTTGCTCTCTCCCTTCCTCTCTCTCTGAAAGGCAATGAAGAAATGTCCTTGGGTGAGGGTTAAAAGCATAAGTAAATTAATAAAACCATAAATAAGTAAATAAATAAATATAAGTGTTCATGGATATTTCACTTTCTACCTAATGTCACAGCTTAGCCACCATCACCATATTCCTCCAAGGGAAGTGGCAGTGAGGGGTGATGCAAGAGATTATCCCAATTTGTTAAATAGGTCAGTGGGTACAACCAATGCCCCTTTGGTCATATGTTCACTGTCCAGTTTCTTTAGCCAGGATAACTTTTTTCCCCAAAACAGCCTCCGAAATACAGCTCTTCATGAAGCAGCTCTACTTGGCCTGGCTGGAAGGGATTGCATTGCTGCTTTACTGGGGTATGTTCCCTGGTCCCTTGGGAGACTTGTGAAGGCCACAGTGAGCCCCCTGGTTACCTGGGGTGATTTCAGAGGATCCTGCTGCCTGACTATATAGTTAATCCTGTGAATGGGAGCCACTATCTGACCATGGCTTCTAGGTAGTAGGGGCTTTTCAATGTACAATGAAAGTGTTTACCCCACCACCCCCAAACATAGTTGGTTATAGAACTTTGATACAATGATGACCAATGGCCAAGACTGGCAATTGAACATCTGAAATAACAAAGCCCCTCAAAAGATCTCACCCTTTTGAGAGCCGCCCTTGAGAATAAGGGTCATGGTGGCCTCTTGGGGGCAGATTTGGGAAGGTGGGGCCAGGAGGCTTCCCGGCTGGCCCCCATGTCAAGGAAGAGCCAGGCCCTCAAGTCCAAGTGCCCACATCCTTCATTTCATCCCCATTCCCTTCCCAGATGCAATGCAAGCATCCAAAAGAAGAATACGAGTGGCCAGACAGCCCATGACCTGGCTCTGACAATTGGAGATGACCTCATCACCTCACTCTTTGCTATTAAACTCCACCTGGATGACTGTTAGACCTTAGGTGCTCTGTGGAGCTTCACTTAAAGAGATGATCCAACTCTTTTTGTTTCTTTCTGAAATGTGTATTTGAGATTAGGGAATTGAGGTTAAGAGGCACTCATAAGGTTGTAAAAAATTATATGACAGTGTAAGCAACCAATATTACATGGGCATTTCCTAATTTGCCCTAGACAGTAATGAGCTTAATATATGTTTTATTGCTGCTTATTTTGGAAATTTCTTTTAAATTTATTCTCAATAGATAATACTTGCGTATAATTTAAACTAAAAAGCATGAAGAATTATGTTGTGAAAAATATGCTTTTTTCTCTGTCCTACAGCCATTCACTTCCCCTGCCCTCCTCAGAGGTAGCCAATTATACCACTATTCATCTGTATCTTCCCAGAAATAGTATAGGGTTATATAAGTACATGTATATAATATATACATATGTAGAGAATACATAATTATAAATGTAGATTACACACATATACTTGTCTTTTAAGACAAATAATAGCAAACTACATACTGTTCCATCATGTTCTTCTGCTTAATATATCTTATAGGTGGTTTCAATTAGGATATAAAGGTTGAGTTTATTAAAAATTTATTTTTATGTTGACCTCATTGATATTCCTGTTATCATAGTTTGTAATTTGGTGACAAATAAGCTTTGAATAAACTATTTGCAAGAATGTGTAATTTTGACATTTCTCTTTTCAGAATGATCTTTTAATCTTTGGGTAATTGAATAGTAGAACCCCTAAATTGTTTCTGTTAATGTATATAACTAGAAGATTCATTAATTTAAAATAATTAATTTAACATAATAAATACCAGACTTAAGTGAATGCTCTCAATCACTATCTGCACTTTATTTCCTGTGATGGGTGACTATAGGGAGGACAGGCACAGTCTTTGGAATCCAAACTCCCAGTGGAGTCTGGGCTGCTGGCACTGAGTGTTGCTGGTCACACCCTTGGCAGCCTGCTGGGATGCTGCAAGAGTAACAAGTGTCAGGAGAGACCCATAGAGTGTGATTGACTGATCTGGTCTGGGAGTGGTGGGCTGCGGGGGAGGGAAGGTTGCACTGTGTCAACTTTGCTGAGCCAGATGACCTTTTCCAGAGTTTTCTCTTACGACTTGGTTCAAGGTTGCCTGCAAGAGAAACTGCATGGTGCTTTTGATTTAGAAGGCGAAAGTGAAACAATGGCTACCACACTTGAAAGGTGGGTTAGGACAGCAGATGCTGCTGTGGCTCATACCACACAAGCTCTGGAATGGATCAATAGGGGACAGGATATGGAAGTTCAAAACCATTTTCTCCAGACCTCAGGGAAAAGGAAGGGCCCCAAGGACCTGTCAGTTCCAGAAGCTGTCATCTCATAGCTCTTGAGGATAACTCTCAGAACCTGAGTGCAGGAACCACGCCTTTACAGTTTTGGGTTTCCACACTTCCTGATGGAGAGTTCTGCCCTCTATCCCATAGAGGCAAAACATACCCTTGATATCTCACACTAGGTGTCTTTCCTTTTGCTAAAACCCATGGCCAGCACAAACCACCCTTGACTATCACTCATTCAGAATCAAACCTCATTTAAAATATGAACAAGTAACTTCATACTTAAGATACAAGACAGGTTGAAATCCAAGAACATTCTGATGAAATCCAGCAGAGTTACATAAAACATTATGTTAACATTAAACTACATGTCTTCAGAAAAGTTTAATTACATTTCAACAACAGGGACTTTCCCATTTCAGATTTCATTTTATTTATTGTCTTTTATGAAGCTTTATTTTTCTTCTAATGATACTGTGATATTGTGAAAGGGGTTCATTAAAGTAATTGGACTGTTTGCAGTTGGTGGTGTGGGTGAGGCTGGTTGTAGGCCTGGTGTCACTGTAGATCAGCAGGGCCATAGCAGGGAAGAAAAGGTGGCCATGACAGGGGCATAAATGAGGACAAACGAACCCACAATAACACATCTCCCTCCTCCCTCCTCATAGTCATGGGTGACTTATAGGAGACACTGGTGCCCTTCACTGTGGAGCTTTTTCCAGTCTGGGCTCTCCAGAAACAGATGCTGAGACTGAATGGAAGAGGTATGTTTATTTGGGATCAACACTTGTGAAAAGAAGAAGGGGTATTTACACAATGGAATACTACATAGCAGAAAGAAAGGACTCGTATCTTTTGCGACAGCATGGTTGGAACTGAAGAGCATTATGCTTAGTGAAATAAGCCAGGTTGCAAAAGACAAATAGCATATGATCTCACCTAATGCAGGAGACTAATGAATAAACAGACAAGCAGAAAGAAACCAGAGACATGGGGTCAGGGAGAGGAGCATAATGACTGTGACCAGAGGGGAGGGGAGAGGAGGGAGGAAGAAGGAGTGGAGGAGAAGGGATAGGGTTTAGATGAGGAGCTAATGTGAAAGATCCATGGACATGAACAAGGAAGTGGGGGTTGACTGTGGGAGAGGGGAGCGGGGATAGAGGAGAGCAATGTGGGAAAAAATGAAAAAATGTGGGAAAAAAGAAGGGGGATTATGCAAAGGAAGAAGTCAGTAATGCAGGCCTAGCAAACCCTCAGCCGTCCCTGGGATGGGGCAGTGGAGAGGTGGATTGCCCATCAGTGTCCCCCTGTGCCTTGATAGCTATAGCTCATCCACCAGGTGAGAGCCACCCCAACAAAGGTGTGACCTAAGGGAAGGCACCAACATGAGGCAGACTCTGAAGTTGGTAATGGAGAAAGGTGGCCTGCTCTGCAATCCCCACAGCCAGGCAGCAGCCCTGCCCCGAAGGGGCATGTGGGTGCTGCACCTCTGTATTTGATCTGGAGCCACACAGTTCCTGACCAGCTGCTAGAAGCTAGAGGACGAGCTGCTCACTTCTGGCACCTGTACCCAGAGGCCAGGAGGGGAACAGGACACCTGGCTTTGAGCCCCCACACTGCAGTCTCAACTCAGGCCCTGTGGTTTGTGTTCAGTGGCCTAGGCCCCAGGGGCTGAATGTCCAGTGGTTGATGGCTCAGGCCACTGGGTCTTCCCTGCACCTGGACCCCCCACCATCTCCTCCCCAAGCTTGGTTACTGCTTCATGCCTTTGTACCGCATTCACAGGGCACCATTGGGCTGGAGTTTGCCATTCCCTCTTTACTATCAGGGTGAGCTCCCACATGTTTATTGACCAACTGAGGTCTTATATTTTTCTTATTCATTTGGAGAAGTTTTTTTTTTATTTAATCACTTTTATTGTTATTACAGCTGTCCCAATTTTTCCCCTTTTGCCCTCCTCTCTTAGTCTATCCCTCCCCCATCTCCACAAGATATCCCACATAGCAATAGTTTTGCTAATATGTCTTCAAGGGCAACGAAAATAAAGGAAAAAAATAAACAAATGGGACTACATCAAACTAAAAAGCTTCTACATGGCTAAAGAAACCATCAAAATGAAAAGGGAGCTGATTTTATGGGAGAACATATTTGGCAATGATATCTCAGACAAGGGTTTGATATCCAAAATATATAAAGAACTCATGAAGACATATAATCCAATTAAAAACTAGGCAAGGGATCTGAATAGACACTTCTCCAGGAAGTTCTTTACATCCTATAGAAGCAGAGTACCTTCTAGAGTCCTTAGCAACACTATGTAATAGAAATGTAATATGTCACATCCATAGCTGTAAATTCCCTAGGAGCCAAATTTAGTTTCTACATATTCCTAAGTTACTGAGATATCAGGAATCAAAACTATTTTCATGATGCCCTGGCTGGTGTGGCTAAGTGGATTGAGTACTGGCCTGCGGACTGAAAGGTCGCTGGTTCCAGGGCACATGTTTGAGTTACAGGCAGGCCAGGTGCCCAGTTGTAGGAGTGCAAGAGGCAGCCAATCATTTCTCTTACACATTGGTTTTTCCCTAAAAGTAAATAAATAAAGTAAATAAAATATTTTTTACAAACTATGTTCATGATTTTTGAGGATTCATTGACATTTTTTTTTTCATTAATGAATTACATTGATAGTATATGCTTTTGAATTGTGCCTTCATTGCTGGGATAAATACGACATATTCTTACTGAATTCCACTTCTGGGTTTCATTTCAATCTGTTTGGTACTATTATATCTTTTAAAGAAATGAAGTTGATCAATATTTATCATTTTGCTATTTGTTTGGAACCAGTTTAATGCTAGGCTCACATTGTTACAACCTTCTATTTTCTTTAATATTCTGGAGTGGTTTTAAAACATGGGAGTTAAATATTTTATGCAGATTTGGTAAAAGGTTTTCAGTACAACTCAGAGCCTCATGATTTAAAAAAATTTTTTATTATTATTTTAAAGATTTTATTTATTATTTAGAGAGATGGGTAGGGAGAGAGGCAGAGAGGGAGCGAGACATCAATTTATGGTTGCCTTTCACCCACCTCCAGCCACAGATCTGGCTGGAGACCTGGCTTGCAACCTGGTTATGTGCCCTGGCTGGGGAATCAAACCAGCAACCTTTGGGTTTGCAGATCAGCACCTTAACCACTGTGCCACCAGCCAGGGCAACACATTTTGGAATAAATTTGGGTTTAAAACATACTATTTGGGTACCACATTGGAAGAAAAATCTGGCATAGGACTTACATCTAATAAACCTCCCAATATTGGTAAATTTTAATAAAAAGTAACATTTTATGGGCATTTAATTTATTTTAAAAGATTTATTTATTTTTTAGACTGAGGGGAAGAGAGAGAGGGAGAGGGAGAGAGATATCAATGTATGGTTGCCTTTCACTTGCCTCCAGCTACGGAGCTGGCTGGAAACCTGGCTTGCAACCTGTTTATGGGCATTTTAAAAGAACAATCTGGCACAGAGCTTACCAAAGCCCCCACTATTTGAGGCCATTTGAATGAAATATCACTCTGGGACCACTCTGGAAGAAAATCTGGCACAGGAATTATGTCCAGTAACTCCAAAATCCTATTTGAACCAATTTCAAAAATTAAATTTCCATGCCATTTAAAAGCTAAATCTTGCTTAAGTCTTATGTACAAAAGATTTGAGTGAATTTAAATAAGAAATCACATTATTTGTATATTTTATACGAAAAATTTGTTGTAGGACCTACTTCCAATACGCTCCCAAATTTGAGCAGATTTTGCAGAAAATACAATGCCAGTGCATCTAGGAACAAAAATGTGGCATATGACTTATTTCCCAAAATTCCATTATTTACATAAAATTGGATTTTAAAAATCACAGTTCTTGTCCATTTGGGGGAATATTGGACATAGGATTTGTGTACCACCAAACCAATGATTTGAATAAGTTTGGATGAAAAGTGTGTTTCTCAGCCATTTTGCAAAAAACATGTAGCACAGAATTTATACCCATACCAGTCTAACAATATGGGCAATATATATGAATAATCACATATTTGGATCATCTTAGAAAAGTCTGGCATAAGAACTATTTCCAAAAACCCTAAGACTTGCTCAATTTGGGTAAAAAATTGATTTTCCAAGACTAGTATGGTATTACAGAAAATCCCACTTGTGCCAATTTGGATTCTAAAAGTCTGGGCCATTTTAGAAGAAAAATCAAGTATGTTAAGTTTAGGTACAAAAATTAAATCAAACTAATTGCATTTTCTGTGCTATTTTGGAAGGAAATTCTGCACTAGGGCTTTTGTTCAAGAAACTCCACTGATTTAGTTAACTGGTATAGCTTTAGTAAGTTTTGAAATTGGAACATGTAAGTTCTTCAACTTATTCTACAAATATGTTCTATTTCTTTTTTTACACCTAAAACAGCACTCTTGACGTAGTGTTCTCATACTGTTCCTCAACCTTCCTACCTATTGGATTAATCTTGAAGAGCCTCTCATTTAATTAGAGAGATATTTTGCTAACTATTTGACAATATAACAGCAACATATTGCATGGTTGACTTTTATTTAATGAATTCCTCTTGGTGCAGTTTTTGTTTATAAAAATTTGAAATTACTACTTAACTAAAAATATAGACCAGTTTGCACATGAGCATGTATAGCTACTGAATAAATTCCATTAAGTGTAATTATGGGCTCAAGGGGAATATAAATTTTTACTTCATTAGAAATCACCAAGTTGTTCACCGTAAGACTTATACCAATTTATATTCCCAAGATTATTAAGTATACCTGTCTCCAATCTACAACAAAATGTTTTCAAATTTTGTAATTTTTGCCATTCTGATAATGCCAATGATATGTGTGGTTTTTGTTTGTTTTTTGACTAATATTAAGTACATTTTCAAATGAAAAAATTTTCTATGTTGTGATCTGAGTCTGACCAGTCTTTTTTTGTTACATTAACTTTAAAAACTCCATGTCTATAAATATTATGCAGATCCCTTTGTGATATGGACTATATTCCTTCTTTCCAGTTTGTCTTTTATCTGAAGGTGTGGGTTGCCTTTCAGAATTTATTTCTCTGTAGCCAACCCAGACCTATTTTCATTATGGCTTCAAGATTTTGAGTCAGTGTTAGAAGTCAGTCCTGTGTTATAAAGGTGCTACAATTATCTATTGCTGTAAATCACACAACGATAAAATAAAGGGCTCAAGACAACAACTTTATGATTATCCCTAATAGTTTTGTAAGTTGACTGAGCTCAGCAGAGTGGTTCTCACTTGAGGTCTGAGAGCTCAAACATGTAAGTGGAGTTGATGTTCACTGCTGACTAGCTCAGCTGGGGCTGTTGACCAGTGATTGCATGAGGCTTCTCTATGTGGCCTGAAGTTTTCACAGCATGGTAGCATGGTTCAAAGAGTGGAAGAGATACGGTTTCTTCTGAAATAGCATCAAAAGTCCAGTAATATCAACTTACCTTGCATTCTGCTGATCAAGCAAGTCACTAACGCCAGCCCAGATTCCTGGGGAGGGTAACTCGTCTCTATGTCATCATATATGTATGAGATTATTACATGAGAAGGAACTAATGATGTGCATCTTGGGAACTACCTCCACAGTTCACCCTCTGAATACCAAACTTTATGTCCATCTGAAGTGAAATATATATTATTCCCTAAGACCCCCTCAAAGTCATATCCCATTATGGCATTGGCTTAAAATTCAGGATCTTTTATCTAAATCAAGTCAGTGTACAGATGCTTTATCTGAAGATTTGCAACTAAAAAAGCATATCTAACATCAATGTTGATTGAGGGATAGGATAACTACAATAAGTGCTTCTATTAAAATAAATGGAGAAACAGTACACTGAAAGGCCCCTTGGAAATGGAGTGCTCAGGAGGATGTATTATTAAGGAGGCTCCATGATGGGAGAACTAGGGACTAAAGCCTGACAAAAGTAAAAATGGTGGTTAGGAGATAATTCTACGAACAACAACAGACATTTGAGAGCTCAGAGGAGAGATATAGGAGGAGCTATCACAGAAACCAAAGGAAGAGGATAGTTCCAGGTGAATGTAAACTCCAGAGGAAGCCATATTTCTGGAAGATTTCCTCCCTTTACCTGAAATTCCTGAATATACGTCCTAAATTTTCTCCTATTCAAGGACCAGACTATCTAATAAGTATACCAGTAACTCAGTTATGTCTTCCTGGAATTGCATTCTTGTGGAATCATGGTCTTAGGAATTCAAGGTATCTGCACCACTTATTCCCTATCTTTACAAAGGAATAAATGAGGTTCATAGCAGAGTTTACATATTTGTTAAGAACCAAAGTTTATTAGAACAAAAGGCTACAACACAAAGACTTATTGTGAAGAAGGTATACTAAGTCAAATGTCCTTTGGAAACATATGGAATACATTTTTCTACTCCATAAAAGTGTAAAAATTTGATTACTTAGTTCCCGCCACCATCTTCATTTTCAAAGAGGGTGTAACGGATTAGAAGGTTGGCCAAACAGATCTCAGAGTCGGTGTTGAGTGGCAATTTGTGTTGGAGAAATGTCATCCTCCTGTGTTTGTTGAGGTGAGACTTCCGGCTAAAGCCTTGCCCACATGTCTTGCATGTCTAAGGCTTCTCTTCCTGATGTGTCATCTGATGTAAAATGAGGTATGACTTATGGATAAGCCACACTCCATATTGATTGGCCACACTCTCTGCATACACAAGGCTTCTCTTTTGAATGCATCCATTTATGTGTGATTAAAGCTGACTTATTGCTAAAGCCTAGTCCACACTGCCTGCACATGTAAGGTTTCTCCCTCAAGTGTTTTCTCTTGTGCCTGATGAGACCTGCCTGATGACTGAAGCCCCGCCCACACTCCCTGCACACATATGGCTTTTCCCCTGAGTGTGTCCTCTGGTGTGCAATAAGGTTTGACTTCTCACTGAAGCTTCACCCGCACTCCTCACAAACCATGGGCTTTTCCCCTGAGTGTGTCCTCTGGTGTCTGATGAGATTTGATTGCTGGCTGAAGCCTCGCCCACAATCCTTGCACATGATAGGCTTATCCCCTGAGTGTATATTCTGGTGTCTGTTGAGGTGTGACTTTAGACTAAAGCCTCGCCCACACACCCCACACACATAAGGCTTCTCCCCGGTGTGTGTCCGCCTATGTGAGATGAGAGTTGAATTCTGGCTAAAGCTGTGCCCACATACTCCACACACATAAGGCTTCTCCTTTGAGTGTGTTCTCTGGTGGTTGACAAGGGTGGTCCTCTGCCTAAAGCACCGCCCACACTCCTTGCAGGCATAAGGCTTCTCCCCTGAGTGCGTTCTCTGGTGTGAGATGAGGTTTGATCTATCACTGAAGCCTAGTCCACAATCACTGCACACAATGGTCTTCTCCTCTAAGTGTGTCCTCTGGTGTCTAACGACAGCTGACTTCTGGCGAAAGCCTTTCCCACACTCCTGGCACACATAGGGCTTCTCCCCTGAGTGTGTCCTCTGGTGTATGATGAGGTTTGACTTCTGACTAAAGCCTCGCCCACATTCACTGCACATATAAGGCTTTTCACCTGAGTGTGTCCTCTCATGTATGATGAGTGTTGATTTCCGGTTAAATCCTCGCCCACACTCTGTGCACCAAATAGGTTTCTCCCCCGAGTGTGCCTTCTGGTGCCTGGCAAGATTTTTCTTTAGACTAAAGCCCTTCTCACATACCCCGCACACATACGGCTTCTCCCCTGAGTGTATCCTCTGGTGACTAAGCAGGTTTGTCATCTTGCTGAAACCCAGTCCACACTCTCCACAACTAACTGTTCCAAATCCTAAAACTTCTATCCTCTTCAACAATTTGTCTGTTTCTTCAGGATTCCCCATCTGAGAAGGGCTGGCCTCTAATTCCACCCCTCTGATGCCATTCCTGGAGCTGACTGGCTGCCTTTGGGGTGGCTTGGAGAATGCTGCTAAAGTTCTTTTCTTTGTCTTTCCAAAGGAATGCTTGGTAACACCTCTCTCTTGACTTTCTGCTTTATCACTCCAGGAACTTGGATCAGAGTCTTCTTGCTGCTTTTTCTGGTCCCCCTGGCACAGATCACCTGACAGAACATGATTTTCTGCACAAAAACATGGGAATATCCAGGGGGCATGATTACACAGCATATGCTGCATGTGTAACTTCTGACTAGAGAAATCCGGAGGACAGAAAGCACAGAAGTGGAGTTCTGGCTTTGGTTCTCCTGCAGAAAGAAAAGTCTGAGTCAGAACTGAGACTCACCAGGGTAAGACAAGTAATTATGCCAATTCTGATGTTGAAACTCAATTTCCTGTTCTACTAAATGCTTAAAACTTAAGTGTTACCTAAACAAGACCTTCCTTTAGATGACCACCTTTTCAGCCTATCACATCTTCCATTACCATCCAGAAAATCCACTTCTAACCCTATGTAACCAGACTATAGAAGCATCACAGGCAGTTTTGGCTTTGTAAATAACACCAATATGCAAGTCTTACCCCCTCCCCGACTATAATTATCTTTTAACTCACAACAAACCACACTAATAAAAACTCTGTCCACAAGTATTTTCTTTGTCTGAGAGACCTCTAACCAGAGGACCCATGTGGAAATGTCTTTCCCTATTTCCCTATAAATACAAAGGAACAGATCGAAAGAGCAATCTGGAGAACTCCTAGTGGCTAAAGAGATCGTGTGTGAGATATCTAAACTAGTTTCCCCACTCATTAGTGAATACTTATTAGAGGATTATTATGTGCCAGAATTTCTACAAGTCAGTAGGTTTACAGCAATAGGCAACACAGCCTTAAGAGATGCTCCTTTCTGGTGCTCCTAACCAATTTAAGCTCTGATAATACCCATAATTAATCTAGATAAAAATATCTCCAGAAATAAATATAAAAGAAAAAAATTCTTCTCACAGTACTTCTTATGTAAATGTCAACACTAAACGTGTTGTTCATCACAACTGATTCTAGTCAGCTGAATGCAATAAATGACCACACAATTTGAGAAACCAGGTAGTGATCTTACCAGATATACTTGAACATTCTTTCCTTGATCAATAAACTGAACTTTTAAAAACCAACTGTGTACCCATTTACATTCCAGAATTATTCCATCCTATATAAAATGTTACTACATTTGGAGACAGGGCCTTTAAAGAGGTATTAAGGTTAAAAAAGTTCGTGAGGGTTGGGCCCTAATCCAATGTTAAGTGAAGTCTTTACAAAAGCAGGGAGAGAGAGCAGGGATATGTACAGGATAAAGGCCACGTGAATATATAGTGAAAAAGAAGCCATTTATAAGCCAAGGAGAGAGGCTTCAGGAGCAACCAAACCTGCTGAAACTTTGATTGTCCAAGAGGTCTACAACTTCAGAACTATAAGAAAATAAACTTTGTCATTTATGCAGTCAAAACAAAGGCATTTTGTTTTGGCAGCTTTTACTTTCTTTGCTTGGAACTTTTCTATCACCATAGTCAAACACCTATGCATCTGTCCCACAGTTAGCCCTTAAGTGACTCCTATGAAACTTATCAGTTACTACAGTAAATGTGAAAGGGCCACAGTCCGATTATAAAAGACAACACTCAGTTTGGCATAAATAAAATAGCAGTTATATATTACCACCTAAAAGTAGAACACCCAAATCACATTACTTTTTTAAAAAATGTTATTTTTTTTAGAGAGAGGGAAAGAGGAGAGAGGCAGAGAGAGAGGGAGAAGGAGAGGGAGAGGAGGAGAGAGAGAGAGAGATCAATGCGTGGCTGCCTTTCACCTGCCTCCAGCTAAGGACCTGTTTGGAGCCTGGCTTACAACCTGGCTATGTGTGCCCTGGCTGGGAATCAAACCAGCGACCCCTGGGCTCGCAGGCTAGTGCCTTATCCACTGTGCCACCAGCTAGGGCCTCACATTACTTTTTTAAGATAAAAGGATAAACCCAGAAATACTACACCAAAAAATATACACAAGAAAGTGAGTACTAAGACTAACCAGAAGTAGGGGGAATGGGTGGGTGGGTGGGGGGACAGAGGGGAGCAAAAAGGGGATGGATGTAATACAACAATAATAAAATTAAAAAAAAAAAATAAAAAAAAAAAAAAAAAAAAAAAAAAAAAAAAAAAAAAAAAAAAAAAAAAAAAAAAAAAAAGACTAACCAGAAGGAAAAGTTAAAAGAAGTATCACATAGAACAAAAAGAATTTTAATGTTACAAATTTTATTAATAGGAGACTTGAAGATGGTGGCAGAGTAGTGGGCAGCACTTAGTGCTTTCTCAAGTGTTGGAGCTGCAGAAAGATAGGATAAGGAACACTGGACAGGTGAAAGTCCCTGGGAGTTGGTGTGGTAAACGACTGGATTCTGAAGTGCCTGATCCAGAGACTGCAGAAAGCTGCAAGGTGGTGAAACTGGGTTCCAGAACCAGCCTGCAGGTCAAGGACATATAAATATAGCTGCAGGGATGGCACTACCCAGAGAGTAAGGTGGCTCTGTTTAAGATAGCTTCAGGCCACTTGTTGGCTGGATATTTGAGAGGCAAATAGTGTGGACAGTAAGCACAAACTCTGGAGGATTAAAGAATTGAGCTTCTACAAGGGAAGGATGGTGTGAGTTTGGAAACCGCGCCAGAGCCATGGAGGCAGCGGCCAAGAGAACTGGAACATGGCTGCTGGAGCCAATGGCAGGAGACAGGAGTTTGGCCACCAGAGCCAGTGGCACCAGATGGGAGTGCACAGGAACCAACAGTGTGAAACCTGAGAGCAGCTGCCACCAGTGCAGACAGCAGTGCTGAATGGGAGCAGGCTGCTTCTCAAGGAGCCAGATGCCTCCTGAGGAGCCTGCAGTGTGGAAGTGAGCTTGATTGCTGGAAGCTCAGCCAGAACAGGGGCTTGGCACCTGGTACCAGCCCTGACGGTGACAGGCTTCAAATTGCTAGGCCCCATTCCCAAAGTGTTTAAGCCTGATTGCAGGTTACAGAGAGATTTGATTAAGGAAAAGAGGCAGACACAGGAAAGAGAATGCTGCTAAGGGAAAAATTGCCTGTCTAGGCCAGACTGGAGAGTGATCTGGCATCACCTGGTATAAAGCCAGAGAAAGAAGGAAGGGGAAGAAAACCCCAGATACTATAGTGATGAAATACACTGCGACCTTCTACATAAATTATGAATCCCCAGCATATTCTTTTTAACATTCACTTTTTATCCTCACAAGAAATGCATTTTAAGTAACCAGTGTTTATATTATAGTATATCTCAAACTTCAATGACACCTCCCTTCTCTCACTCCATATTACCACCCAATTTCCTCTTCTTACTTTTGTTTTAAATTCTCTTTCTCCTGCTACAACTCATTTCCAATCTCCATCCTAATTATATGCCCCCTCTCCAGCCTCTCAAAACCATTTTTTTCTTTTTATCAATAGTCACCACACACTTTTTTTTTTCTGCTCATAAAATTAGTTTTCTCTCCAGCTTGACTAATCAATGCTCAATAAGTGTGGATAGGTAGGCAGCAATGGTGTTTTTACAAACTTATTTATAGGTCTTCACTATTCTGGCATTTCAAATATCAAATCTTAGCATCCACCTCTCCTACTGCACTCATACCTTCCTCCAACCTTTTCCTCCTTTCATTTCCAATTAGAGCTCCTCCTCACTCCTAGTATTCCTCTTCTCTGTAACACCTCAAAATCACTTTCCTTCCCTCCATACATCTCTTTAGCTTCTCTTTCCCCCATTTTTACCTGGCATTCCCAACCCACCTATGGTAAAGGAAAGATAGTCAGGTGTTATTGATAGTGCTGTGGTGAAACTTATTCACTAATTTGGTTCCTTTTCTTTTTTCTAATTCAACTTCTTTTTATGTTTGTGTGTTTGTTCTTGCACACAATACTTATACACAGTACGAGTGATCAACTGACAATAACGCTGCATCTCCTTATTTCACATGCTTCTTATTAATTTTAAAAAACTATGTTTCTAAGGTTATGACTTAACATCATTGTTTCAGATATAAAGTACTAAATTCTGAGAGCTACCATCATGTTGAAAGAAGATGATGTTAGAGCAACCATAATTTCTGGACTGCTAAGGTCAAACTGCTAAGGAAATTGTGGACCTCAACAGCATTCCTTTACAAACAGTTTACAATGTGAAGAATGTGTATTATGCTGATCCTGATGTCACCACACCAACAAGGAGAACTATCAGTGAAAGTATTGCTGCATGGGATATCTGCCATTTTACTGCATATGTTTTCCCTAGGACATTATGGTATCATGGCTTATATTTAAGTCTTTTATCCATCTTGAGTTGATTCTGGTGTATGGTATAAGTTGATGATCTAGTTTATTTTTGGCATGCCCCTCTCCAGCTCTCTCAACACCACTTATTGAAGAGGCTATTTTCACTCCATTTTATACTCCTTCCTCCTTTGTCAAATATTAATTGACCTAGAGTTCAGGGTTTATTTCTGGGCTCTCTATTCTGTTCCATTGATCTGTATGTCTGTTCTTATGCCACTACCAGATTGTTTTGATTACATTGGCTTTATAATATAGTTTGATATCTGGTCAAAAGTCCATGACCAAATGGCAAGGGAAATAAAGGAACAAATAAACAAATGGGACTACATCAAACTGAAAAGTTTGTGCTCAGCTAAAGAAAACATCAGCAAAATTAAAAGGAAACCAATTGTATGGGAAAACATATTTGCCAATGACATATCAGACAAGGGTTTGATCTGCAAAATATATGAAGAACTTAATACAACTCAACTCCAGGAAGATAGCCAACCCAATTAAAAAATGGGTAAAGGCCTGAACAGGACTTCTCCAAGGTGAATATATAAAGGGCCCATAGGCATATGAAAGAATACTCAGTATCACTAGCCATCAGAAAGATGCAAATCAAATGAGATACTACCTCACACCTGTCAGAACGGCCATCATTAACAAATCAACAAACAAGTGCTGGCAAGAATGTGGAGAAAAGGAAACCCTCATTCACTGTTGTTGGGAATGCAGACTGGTACAACCACTATGGAAAACAGTATGGAATTTCCTCAAAAAACTAAAAATATAACTGCCTTTTGATTCAGTTTCCACTGCTAAATTTATACCCAAAGAATACTGAAACATCATTTCAGAAGAACATATGCAACCCTGTGTTTATAGCAGAGCTATTTACAATAGTCAAGTGCTAGAAACAGTCTAAGTGCCCATCAGCTGATGAATGGATAAAAAACTGTGGTACATTTACATAATGGAACACTGTGCAGCAAATAGGAAGAGCTTCTACCAGCATGGATGGAACTGAGATAGCATGAATGGAACTGAAGAGTATCATGCTTAGTGAAATAAGCCAAGCAGCAAAAGACAAATACCATATGCTCTCACTTAATACAGAAAACTAATAAACAAAACAAAAAAACAACACAAGCAGAACAGAACCAGGAACATGGGGAAGGGGGGCAGGGAGGAGCAGAATGACAGTGACCAGGGGTGAGGGGAGAGGGAGGAAAGTAGAGGAAGGGTTTACTCGAGGAACTAATGTGAAGGACCCATGGACATGAACAACGAGGTGGGGACTGATTGTTAGAGAGGGGACAAGAAGGGTGGGGCAGGGAAGAGCAATGGGGGAAAAAATGAATCAATTGCAAGATAACAATAATAAATAAATTTTTTTAAATCCAGAAAAAAATTAATTAATGAGAATAAATTATGATGAATTTCTATATACCTAACTTTACTAAAGTAAAATATAAGGCAAAAACTCAGACATAAATGGAGAATTTTAAATAAATTACAATGACATTGTGGAGCTCTATGATTCTTCCTAGTAGGTAAAAAATAAGGACATAACTTAAAAATTAGAAATAATTTATATTATACATACTACAATCTCCATTCTAGGACAACTAATTTAATGAAATACAAAAAGAGTATTTCTTACATGAATAAAGTAAGCATGTACTTCTCTGAAGCGGAAATATTTATAAAGTTATTGAAAGTATTTTAAAAATTTTAAAAAACACACATAATTCCTTAAAGCTACCTATACTTCTATCATTGCAAAATAATCCCAAGCAAGTAGAAAGAAAAATTCTCAGAAACCCTTGTTTCATTCCTCCCAATTCTATCCCCTCCAAGGTAATCAAGTCATAGCAAATAATAATGCAGACTTCTCTGTATGTAGTCTTTCATATACTTCTCTTTTTTAATAAAAAAACTGAAAAATACTCTTCCACAACATTTTCATTTAAGAATATAACCATTAAGTATCTGAGTTATTCTGTTAAAGAAGGTAAAGGCAGACTTCTGGGCAAGATGGAGGCGTAGGTAGATATGCTGCATCTCTCTCCACAACTAAGAAGGAATATAACTGCCTCAAAACCAGAGACAAGCCCTGGCTGGTGGTGGTTTAGTGGATTGGTGCCTGCCTTCAAACCTAAAGGTTGCTGGTTCAATTCCCAGTCAGGGCACATAATGGGGTTGCAAGCCAGGTCTCCAGCCAGGTCCGTAGCTTGGAGACAGGTAAAAGTCTACCATACATTGATGTTTCTCTCCCTTTCTTCCTCCCTCCCTGCCCTTCTATCTATAAATAATGAACAAAAAAATCTTAAAACAGACAATAAAAAAAAACTAGAGATAAGCAGAAATTCCAGAAAATTGAGTAGCACAGAGGTCCAGCAAACAAAGATTTAAAGCAGAAACACTCATCCATCCAGTTAGGAGGGGTGGAGCTGGGGCAGAGAGGATGCAGTTTCACCACATGGTGGCTGCAGTGGGATGGTAGCTGTGGTTGGATGGTAGAAAGCATAGTAACAAATTTTTAAAAAGTAGGGATGCCTGGGGAGCACTCCCATCACCAGACTAGACTGTGTTCCAGTGCCAGGGAAGAAAATAAAGCCTCGTTGCCTCTGACTGTGAAAACTAGTGGAGGGTTGGGGGTAGAAGAAGAAACTGTTGGTCTCTCAGAGGAGTCCATTTGTTTAGAGGGGCCCCATGGTCCTAGAACATCCACAGACACCCCAACTCTGGGAACCACGAGCAGGGCAAGAGCTAGAGAGGTGCCAGTCCCATACAACAAGCTGGAGAAGTGCCTGGAAAGGGGGCAAGTGCTGACCAAGCAGCATTGTGGCCTCTGAGACCCCTCCTTGACATACAGCACCACAATATAGTGAAATGGGTCACCCAGGACTGACGAATATCTAAGGCCCTGCCCCTTACAATGTAACAGCTCTACTTAATACACAGAGGCAAACACAGGAGACTGTCAAGTTGATGAGATAGAGAATTATGGCCCCAAAAAGGAAAGAGATCAAGGTTCTAGTGGGAGAACTATGCAATGATAAGATAGCCAACCTAACAGATGCAGAGTTCAAAACGCTGGTGATAAAGATGCTCACAGACTTGACAGATATGCTTGACTATGGAAATGCATAAGGGAAGATGTAAAGGCTATACTAAGTGAAACAAAGAAAAATCTACACGAAACCAATGGTGAAGGGAAGAAAACGGGTTCAAATCAATGGTTTTGGGCATAAGGAAGAAATAAACAGTCAACCAGCACATAAGGAGGAAATAAGAATTGAAAACAATGAGGAGAGGCTTAGGAACCTCTGGGCTGACTTTAAACATGCCAACATTCTAATCATAGGGGTGCCAAAAGAAGAGGAAGAACAAGAAATCAAAAACTTGTGTGAAAAAATAACAAAGGAAAATCCCCCAAATTTGATAAAGGAAACAGAAAATCAAGTCCAGAAAGCACAGAGACCCAAACAGGACCCAAACTAGACCCAAACAGGACCACACAAAAACACATCACAATTAAAATGTCAAAGGTCAAAGATAAAGAAAGAATCTTAAGAGCAGCAAGAGAAAAGAAAGAGTCACCTACCAAGGAGTTCCTATAAAACTATCAGCTGGTTTATTTGAGAAACTTTGCAACAAACTCACAACTATCAATAACAGAACCTAAAAATGTAAAAACAAAAACAATCTAAATAAATGACCAGAAAAGGATCAGAATAATAAGCATGGAGATCATTTGGAGGGTTATCAGCTGGGAGAAGGGAAATGTGGAAATGGTGGGTATAAGATACATGGGGGGAAGTTAAGAATAATATAGGAAAAGGTGACATGAGGGAATTTATATGCAGGACTCATGGATGTGAAATAAGAGGGGTGGGACTGCAGGAGGGAATTGAGGTCCTGGGTGGAGGGGTGCAAAGAAAATAGACATTGGGACAACTGTAACAGCATAATCAATAAAATATACTTTTTTAAAAAATTTTATTGTTGTTGTATTACATCCATCCCCTTTTTGCTCCCCTCTGTCCCCCTCCCCACCCACCCATTCCCCCAAAGTCAATCTAAAATATACTTTTAAGCAAAAAACAAATAAATAAAATCTTTAAAAAATAAAAAACGTAACAGCAAATCTACTCATCATTAATAAACAGGAAATAGCAACACAAAAGCCAAAATAATAATAAAGTAAATGGTAACATCAAAACTAAAAATATACAACATCTGAAATGAAAAATGCACTGGCCAGTGCTTAACAGCATAGTGAAGATGACAAAAGAGACCTGAAAACAGATCAACAGAAATCACTCACTTTGAACAAAAGAGAGAAAAAAGATTTAAAAGTATGGTTCCAAAACCTGTGGGAGGGACAAATACATATTTAATTGTAGTTTCAAAAAGGGAGAGATAGAATGAAGCAGGAAAAAAATGTAAAGGAATAATGTCCACCTATTTCCCAAATTTGGTTCTAGCCATGAATTTAACAAATTCTAAAATCTCAGTGAACCCCAAGCAAGAAAAATATACAGAAAAGCATGCCTGAAGAGTTCCATGACAGTCAAACAGTTGAGTACTACAAATACATAGAAAAGTTTGGAAGTAGGCCAGAAGAGGGGAAAAAGGTAAAACTATACACATGGTAACAATTATGGAAATGACAGCTGACTTATTAGAAACAATGGAGGCCAGAACAGGGGGACACTATCTTTAAAGTGCTGAAAAGATATATTAAACAATCTAAAATTCTATATCCAGGGAAAATATCCTTCAAAGCTAAAGGTAAACTGACAGATCTCAGAGATTAAGTGGTGGGGTGGGCTGAAAGAGATTAGCAGAAGAACATATATATGTATATGCATAGCCTATAAACATAGACAACAATGTGGTGAAGGCCAGGGCGAGGTGGGGATTAGGTGGAGGTGGTAAAATGGTGAACATCTGTAATTGGGTCAATAATGAAAAACAGACTGAAGTTGAAATGCACATTCAGAAAAAGAAAATAGAAGCAAATATACTGCCAACACAAGAAATGCTAAACAAGTACTTTCTTTAAATGATACCTGGTGGAAATTCAGATCACCAGAAAAAGAATATAGAAAATGGTAAATTATATAAATGCATATAGAATATTTTTTCTTGATAAAAAATACATATGTTAGGGAATTTACAATGTATGTAGGTATAATAAAAAGGATAACTATAGAATAAGAGGATGTTGGGAGGATGGGGTAAATGGAACCATGCAATTGCAATGTTCTTACATTTTTATACAAAGTGGCCAGAATAAATAGAGTATGAAAAATTAAGGCTATATATCAAAGTTCCTTAGAGCATGGATCAACAGACTTTTTATTAAACAGTCAGGTAGGAAACAGTTTAAGCTTTGAGGGTAAAAGGTAAAACTGAATATATTATATAGTTACTTATATAACCATCTAAAAATGTAAAAAATACTTTCAGCTTACAGTTTTCTAAGAATTCCATTTCTATTTCTCAGTTGGATTTTTAGCCTTCCTCCTTCTCCCTTGGGTTGCATTATTTCTTTAGCTCACTGTTTTGTTTTATTTCCACCCCCACCCCCCATTCTTTCTTAATCTTTTTAAAAAATTTAAAAAACAGTAACAAAAGAAAGAAGTCTATGAATATGGAGAACTGAGTGAAGTAGAGAGGGCAAACTCAGTAGAAGGGTTGAAGGGTTCTAATGAAGAAAGACGTTTCAGGAAAGCCCAGCACTGGAGTAAGAATGAAGGTCTGGAAGGGAGGCTGTACCAGGCAATGCAAACAGCAGCCCAGAGGTGAGAACATCTTCTTTCTTCAGCATCCGAGCAATGTCTCCTCTACCCCATCTGCTGAGCTGCACACAACTGTGATCATTTGCCAAGTGTTTCCACTCACCTGGACAGGTGACTGGTGGGCATTTTCCCTCCTCTCTCCAGGTTTCCTTCCCTTGCTCCAGTTGAGTGATGAGTTTTGGTTTAGAAAATGGAATTCCTGCTTACAGAAAAGAAAACAAGGTAGCTCCAAGTTATGGTCTCAAGGGCCTCGTCAGAAGGCAAGATGGCTGCTTCAGGTGTACCCTAAAATGCCCAACAGCATGAAATGGAATATTAGTATTAGTAGGCTTACCCAGTGAAACCAGGTTGCTGTAGTTTTCCAACATCACCTCCCTATATAGGAACCTCTGAGCAGGGCTTAGCAGCATCCACTCCTCCTGGGTGAAATCCACAGCCACATCCCTGAATGCCATGTGTGCCTATAACACAAAACATAGCTCTGCTCACCAAGGAGCCAGCCTTGCCCAAGACTCATGGTTGGGGGCAGAGAGAAGGCTTCTCTAAGTGGAGATAGGAGAGAGATCTAGATCCTGCCTTTGACTGTGACCCTGATGCTATGTTTTCCAAGACTTTTAAACCTCGTTACTATCCAGCAGGCAGCACTTTAGAATCTACACATTTAAGATCCTGGGTGAACTGTTTGGAAAATATATGCATAGTCCCTCTCAGGAACCTTTTATCTAGGCAGAGAGAAGACAACACATAAAAATTAAACAATAGTAAAGCAAACAGACTTTGAGTTTTAAGAGTTGAAAAGATCAAATAGTATAATCAAATTAATCAATAATGAAGCATCTGATTGACTAAAATTCATACAATTCAATAATGGCACAGACTAAACTCATCTTAACCCTAAATGCCATGGCCCCTCAGCCTTCTCAGACCTGAGAAGCCCAAGTGGGAAGTGGCTACCAGCAGGGACCTGAATCAAATGATCTAGATTTGGGGCCCAACTCTGCCATCAACTAGTAGTGCCTTTTCTCACTTCTGAAATGTGAATAACAACAAATTTACAGCCCCACACTGTGGATGCTCAGGATGGACCTTCCTGGCCACTCAACCTGCAAATTAATTTCTACACCAAATTCTCACCCCCTGCCCAGTTCTACTCATATCCTTAACACTATTTCAAAATGGAGGGCAGAATAGAATACAGACATCAGGAAAGACTTCATGAGAAAGTCCCAAGAAATTGGTCTTGAAGGATGGGCCAGAATCACAGCCAGACAAGGAAGGAAGGCAGAGTTATTGGACACTGAAAGGCCAAGGAAGAGAAGAAGCCACAATGTGGACAGGCAGGGCTACCTGAAAGGGATAAAGGAACCCAGTGATAAAATACAGCATAGGTAGAGTGTAGCAGTCTTTAATGTTTTTATTTTCAGTGTAAATATACACAAAAATTTTACCATTTTTATCATTTTAAGTGTATATTTCAGTAGGATTAAGTATAGTCACATTGTTGTAACCATCACCACTATCCATCTCCAGAACGTTCATCATCCCACATTGAAACTCTGTAAACATTAAACAAAAACTTTCTCCTTCCCTGCAATCCTGCTAACTGCCACTTTTACTTTCCATATCTATATACATGACTATTTTATGTACTGCAAATAAGTGGAAAAAATACAACAGTTGTCCTTTCGTATCTGCCTAATTTCACTTAGCATAATGCAAAATGTCTTCAACATTCATTCATGTTAGAAGTATGTACTTAGAATTTCATTCTTTTTTAAGGCTAAAATATATTCAATTGTAGGTATTTATTATCCATCAATGGGCATTTGGTTTGTATCCATCTTTTACTTGTGAATAACAGTACTATGCACATGGGTATATAATTATGTTTCAATCTCAGCTTTCAACCCTTTGGATATACGGGGTGCATGCCATAAAATGGCAATAACTTTGCATCTCCTTATTTCACATGCTTAATAATTTTGAAAAAAATATGTTTCTAAGGTTATGATTTAACATCATTGTTTCAGATAAAAAGTATTCAATTCTGAGAGCAACCATCACATCGAAGGAATACGATGTTAGAGCAACCATAATTTCTGGACTGCATGCAGGGCCAACTGATAAGGAAATTGCAGACTTCAATAACATCCCTTTACATACAGTTTACAACATGAAGAAGGTGTATGATGCTGATCCTGATATTATCACACCAACAAGGAAAATGCATAAGGTATGCAAGGATTGCATAAGTCCAGATATTGTACACAGAATCCAGGAGATCATTAATAAAGATCCAGGAAAGTCAATGCACTCCATAGCAAGAGAACAGCAGATGTCAGATGCAATGGTTCACAAGATTATTGCTGAAGATATCAGATAAAGATCTTATGTTCTTAGAAGAGGCCAGTTTATGACACAGCAGACAAAAGAAAGGTGCTTTGAAAAAGCAAGGAAACTGCTAACAAAATTGAAAACTCCCAAAGAAAAAAACCCTCTGATTTTCTCTGATGAAAAGAATTTTCAGCAGACCAAATAGTCAACAGAAGAAGCAGGTGGCTATGAGAATCTTAATGGAGTCCCAATTGTCATGAAAACGAAAGTCCCTGCTACAGTGATGGTGTTAGGTGTTGTCAGCAATAAAGGAGACACCATGGCCCCCCATTTTCTTCCACAAGGCTTGAAGGTGACTGCTGATGTTTACCTTGATGTTTTGAAAGTAGCTGCACCATGATGAAGCATGTCACAAATGGACGTCATTTTATCTTCCAACAAGATGGTGCACCAGCACATAATGCCAAAAAGGTGCAAGAATTTCTCAATGTCAATGTTCCTGAATTCTGGTCAAAGGAAATCTGGCCACCTAGTTCACCAGATGCAAATCCTTTAGACTATAATGTATACAGCATTTGTGAGAGAGAAGCTAATAAACAACTTCATTCCAATAAATAAGCTGTTAAAGCTAAGATTGAAAACATGATGATGTCCATGGATAAAGAAAAGTTAATTAAAATGTGCTCAAGATTCTGAAGTTGAATTGAGTCTATTGCAGCAAATGGAGATTGTTTTTAACAGTTAAAAAAATAATGACAATGTTTACTCACATATAAGAATAAATTTATTTCAAAATATAATACTTCTGTGGTCTGTTGTTTATTTTACTAAAATTTTGCCAACTGATAGCATGCAAATTGGCAAAATTTGTATAGCTCAAGTGGAATTGGTATGTCAAATGGTAATCTTATGTTTAATTTTTTTTCAGTCACTATTATACTGATTTCCATAGCAACTGCATTGTTTTACATCCCCATTTGCAGTTCAAAAGGGTTCTAATTTCTCTACATCCTTGCCAATACTTGTTGCCTTTTTCTTTTTTCTTTTTTTTGCTCAGTCATGGTAATGAGTGTAAAGTGTTAATTTATTGTAGTCTAGATTTGTATGTCCCTAATGATTAGTGTTGCTCAGCATATTTTCATGTGCTTATTGACAACTGTAATCTTTACAAAAATGTCTATTAAAGTTCTTTGCCCCTTCTTCGGTTGGGTGTTTGTTTCTTTTGATTGTTAAGTTATTGGAGTTATTTATATATTCTGGATATTAATCACTTATCAAATAAGTGACTGGCAAATATATTATCTCTTTAATTCACAAGTGTTTTGTTTTCTTTTTTAATTTTATTGTTGTTGTATTACATCTATTTGCACAAGAGGTTTTAATGTTGCAGTCCAATTTATTTTTTCTTTTGCTGCCTTGGATTTGTAATATCCAAGAAATCCTGACTAAATATAACTTCATGAAATTTTCCACTATGTTTTTATAGTTTATATTTCCCCAAAGTTTTATAGTTTTAGCTCCTACCTATTTAGGTCTTGATCCATTTTGAGTTAATTTTTAAAATTTAATTTTATTGTTGTTGTATTACATCCATCCCCTTTTTGCTCCCCTCTATCCCCCTACCCACCCACCCATTCCCCCCAAAGTCAATCCCACCTGTTGTCCATGTCCATGGTTCCTTTACACTAGGTTCTTGTCTAAACTGCTCCCTTTCCTTGCCTCTGCCTCCCCCCTCCCCCCAAGCCCCTTCCCCCTGACTACTGAAGGCCTATTCCTTGTATTCATATATTTGGTTCTGTTTTGCTTGTTGTTAGTTTTGTTCATGATTGTCCTGTAATGGGTGAGATTTGTCTTTCACTGACTGGCTTATTTCACTAAGCATAATACTCTCCAGTCCCATCCATGTTGTTGCAAAGGGTAGGAGTTCCTTCTTTCTTTCTGCTGTATAGTATTCCATTGTGTAAATGTACCAAAGTTTTTTGATCCAATCATCCACTGATGGGCACTTAGGCTGTTTCTAGCACTTGGCTATTGAAAATCGTGCTGCTATGAACATAGGTGTACATAGGTTCTTATTGGTGTTTCAGGATTCTTTGGGTATAGTCCAAGTAGTGGAATCACTGGATCAAAAGGCAGTTCCATTTTTAGTTTTTTAAGGAAACCCCATACTGTTTTCCATGAGTTAATTTTTATATATAGTGTATGTTAACGGTCCAATTAACATCCTTTTCCATTAAAGCATACAGTTTTCTCAGCAATATGTATTGAATATAGACTGTCTTTTCCACATTAAATAGTCTTTATATTCTTCTCAGAAATCACTTGACCATTATTGAGGGTTTATGTCTGGCTCTCTATTCTATTCTAATGGTCTGTATTTGTCTTTATTCCAGTATTGTACAGTTTCTAATACTATAGCTTTGTAGTAAATTTTAAAATTAGGAACTGTCATCCAACATTGTTTTTTCTCAAGATTATTTTGATTATCCAGATTCCCCTAAGATTCCATATGAATTTTTAAATGAATTTTTCTTTTTCTGAAGGAAAAAAAAAAGAGTCATTAGGATTTGATAGGGATTACATTGCATTGGTTTGGGTACTATTATCATCTTAGCAATATTAAGCTCAATCCATAAGCATGTAATGTCTTTCCATTTATTTATTTATGTTTTTTTTTAATTCTTTCAGCAATGTTTTGTAGTTTTCTTTTTAAGTTTATTTTATTGATTATGCTATTACAGTTGTCCCAATCTTTTTCCCCTTTGCTCTCTTCTGCCAAGTACCTCCATTTCCTGTAGCAATATCCCCTCCCTTAGTTCATGCCCATAAGTCATGCTTATAAGTTCTATGGCTTCTCCATTTACTTTACTATTCTTAACATCCCCCTGTCTATTCTGTGCCTATCAGTTATGCTTCTTGGTCCTTGCACCTTTTCTCTTGTTCTCATCTTCCCCCTCCCTGCTAATAAATCTCCATATGATCTCCATATCAATGGTTCTATTCCTGTTCTAAATGCTTGCTTAAGTTAGTTTAATTTTTACTTTATTTCTTAAGTATATTTTACTGATTATGCTATTACAGTTTTACCAATTTTTTCCTCTTTGCCCCACTCTACCTAGTACCTCCCTTCCCTCCAGAAATCTCTCCACTTCCCCTAGTTCATGTCCATTGGTCATGCATATAAGTTCTTTGGCTTCTTTCCCTTCACTATTGGTTTCATGTGGATTTTTCATTTCACTTAGTATAGCCTTCACTTCTTCCCTTATGCATTTATCACCAGTGTTTTTAACCATACATCTGTTAGGTTGGCTATCTCCTCATCACTTAGTTCTCCCTCTGGAGCCTTGATATGTTCCCTCTTTTGGGTCATTCTTCTCTGTCTCCTCAATTTGACAGGCTCCTGTGTTTGCCTGTGTCTTAGACAGAGTTGTTGCACCTGTTATGTTGTAAGGGGCAGAGAGCTTTAGGTATTCATCAGTGCAGGGCAACCTGTTTCACCACTTTGTGGTGCTGTATGTAGGGAAGAGGTCAGAAAGGGTACAATCCTTATTTTTTCAAATATATTTCCATCTTCTTGTTTTTTGTCTTCTCCTGGCACCCCTATGATGTGAATGTTGAACCTCTTGAAGTTGTCCCAGAGGCTGCTTATACTATCCTTTTTTGTTTTCATTTTTGGAGGGTTTGTTTTTTTTTTTTGGGGGGGGGGGTATTTTTTTCTTCTTCTTGTTCTGATTGGCTGCTTTCTGCTTCCTTATGTTCCAAACCATTGATTTGATTCTCGGCTTCATACACGTTACTGTTGTTTCCTTGTAAATTGTTCTTTATTTCAATTGGTGCATCCTTTGTTTCTGACTGGATCTTTTTATGCTTTTGAGGTTCTCACTAGGTTCCTTGAGCATCCTTATAACCCATGTTTTGAACTCTGCATCTGATAGATTGCTTATCTCCATTAGCTCTTTTTCTGGAGTTTTGATCTGTTCTTTCATTTGGGCCATATTTCTATGTCTCCTTGCCTCCCTATATTTGTTTCTATGTATTAGGTAGAGATGCTTTGACTCCATGTCTTGGTAGTGTGGCCTAACATAGTAGGTGTCCTATAGGTTCTAGTAGCACAGTCTCCCCTATTACCCAAGCTGGATACTCAAGGTGTACCCTTCGTTTGGGCTAAGTACACCCTCCTCTTTGAGTAGTCTTGGCTGCTGTTGATAGATCATGGGAGGGATTTACCCAAGCCAGTAAACTGCAAGATTGGTATGACCACTTACAACCCAACTTTACCCTCTGTGGAGGATCAGCTGCACAGGGATAGGGTGATGTGGTCAGTAGCTGTCCACTGGGTGTGATGGCCCTAGAATTTCCTGGGTAGTATAGCCCTAAGTCAGCCCCAACCTGTGTTTTGCCCTGAGCCACCCTGCTTGAGCTATACAGCAATATGAGATGGCTGCTACTTGTGCTGGGCATGGAGGATCCCAGGAAAAGCCAAGCTGTGAATCTAGGCTTGCTGCTGCTAGTGCTGGGTCTGGGGATCATTGAGGCCAGCTGTTGCTTGTTTGAGAGGATTTAGGAATTAGTGCAGCATAAGCCAAGACCAGCCATTTTAATGGAAAAGCAATTTGAGTTGGGTCCGTAAGTTAAGTGGGACAGTCTCTGGGGATCTCCAAGGCAAGCGAAGTGTTAGACAGGTTGATGGTGTCTCAGACATGGCACCAGCTTGCCAGTTTTCTGGCTCCAATGGAAGGGGTGTGTATAAAAGACAATGGTCTCTGCTTGCCTTGATGCCAGGCACTGTATGCCATTGATGCCTTACAAGCTGCTTCCCCAGTGCTGGAGCTCAGAGAAAGTAAGTCTGAGTAGGTGAGTCTATGTGTGGGTTCTTTAAGAGGAACAACTTTGACTCCAGAAATTTCTTCCACCAACTCAATCCCCACTGGTTTTTTAGCCAAAAGTTGTGGGGACTTACCTTCCTGGCATTGGAACCCTGGGCTAGGGAGCCTGGTATGAAGTTGGGACTCCTCTCTCCTGAGATATCCCTCACAAATTTTTATCTGCTACACATGGATGAGGGACCATCCCATTCCACGTCTGCACCTCTCTTAACAGTCTGGATGAGTGTGGTTTCTTTAATTCTGTAGTTGTCAGGCTTTTATTCAACTTGATTTCTGATGTTTCTGAGTGATGGCTGTCCTACATTTTAGTTGTAATTCAGATGTGGTTGTGCAAAGAGGTGAGCCAGGTCTGCCTATGCTGCCATCTTGACCAGAAGTCTCATAATAATCATAACAATTTACATTTTTGTAGAATCAGTAGTAATGTTCTCTTTCATTGCTCATTTTAGTAATTTGAGTCTGGTTTTGTTGTTTTTCTCTATTATTTCTCTATTCTTTATTTAACTCTGCTTTAGTCTTTATTATTTACTTCCTCTTTCTAGTTAGGGTTTAGTTTATACTTTTTCTAGTTTCTCAGGCTGTGAAATTAGGTTATTTCCTGGAGATCTGTTTTTCTTTTTCAATGTGTTTATAGCTATAAGTTTCCCTCTTATCACTTCTGTTGCTGCAACCCATAAGTTTCAGTATGTTGTATTTTGTTTTCATTGGTCTTTATTTTAAAATTTCCATTGTGGTTTCTTCTTTGGTCCACTGGTTGTTTATGAGTATAGTGTTAAATTTCCACATATTTGTGGGTTTTTTTTTTTCATTTTTCATCTTTTATTGGTTTCTAACTTCATCCCATTGTGTAGGAAGAACTCTGTATATCTAGCTTTTTAAATCACTGAGACTTAACTTTGGTGTAACATAATGTTTCTCCTGGAGAATGTCCCATGTATACTTTGTGTTGAGTAGAATGTTTTGTGTAATTCTATGAGATATAGTTGATTTATTGTATTCTTACTTATCTTGGTTGTTCTATCTATTATTGAGGGTGGAATATTGAATTCTCCAATTATTATCATAGAACTGTCTATACCTCCCTTATTATTAGGTAAGTGTGTGTGTATAATTATTATATCTTTTTGCTATACTGAACCTTTCATTAATATACATCTTCCTTGCCTCGTATAATATTTGATTAAAAAAAATTTTTTCCCTGATATTAGTGTAGCTACCTCTACTCTCTCTTGGTTATTATTTGCATAAAATATCTTTGGCCATACTTTTGCTTTCAACTTCTATTTTTAGATCTAAATTATTTTATAGACAGCATATGCTTGGATCATATTTTTATTGTTATCTAAAAGATCAAATTCTGTCTTTTGATTAGAGAGTTTAATCCATTACATATCATGTAGTTTCTGGTAAAAAGAGACTTTTTCCCTGCTGCTGTTTGTTTTCTACATGCCCTATAGTTTTTCTGTCCTTCATTTCTTGCATTCCTGTCTCTGTATTTCATTGATTTTAGCATAACTTTTAAGCTCCTTTATTTTTTGTGTATATTCTATATCTATCTCTTTGTGGTTATCATGGGAATTAAATTTATCATCTTAAAGTTATAACACTCTAAATTGAATTTGTATCAGCTTAACCTCAATAGCAAACAAAATTCTCCTATACAGCTCAATCCTCGCCTCTTGCCAATTATTAAATGTCACAAAATTACACCTTAGTTACACTTGTCCAAAAACAGAGTAATTGTTTTTTTTTTTTAATTATTAATTATAGAGAGGGGTGAGGGATGGAGTGGAGAGGGAGAAACATCAATTTGTTGTTCCATACATCTACACATTCAGAGACTAGTTATTTTTTAATGCATTAGTCTCTTATATCATGCAATAAATAAAAGGTAGGAGACCAAAGTAACAATAACACTAGCTTACAGAAATGCCCATTTATTTGCTTTTATTAGTGAACTTTACTTCTTTTTTTTTTTTTTTTTTTTTGAACATTTCAACCTGTATTTGTCACAACCCTTGAAAGCAGAACGTGACGTAACGCTACATTTCTATTCACAGAAGTGAGCCAGCTTACAGTGCGCTCAACGCGCGTCTTTGGAAACAGGCCCTACGGACAGTTCCCCCCATGGTGAACTTTACTTCTTCATATGGCTTCAAATAACTGTTTAGTGACATTTTATTTCAACCTTAAGATTCCCATTAACGTTTCTCACAAGGCAAGTCTACCTTTTGTTTCTCTGGGAATGTCTTAATTTCTCTCTTACTTCTGAAGTATAGTTTTGATGGATATAGAATTCTTGGTTTGACATTTTCCCCCAGCATCTGAATACATAAGTCTGCTGCCTTCTGCCTTCCACTGTTTCTGATTAGAAATTAGAGGACTGCTTTCATGTGGTAAATTTCTTCTCTCTTGCAGCTCTAAAGATTCTCTGTTGCCTCTTGCTTTCAAGGGTTTGATTCCAACATATATTAGGTGTGAGTCTCTGAGAATCAGTGCAGAAACGTATTGTTCCAAGCCTTCCTTTGGAAGCTGTGAGCATTCATCTAGACTCTAGAGTTCCAAAATAGTTACATCAGAGAGAGTCTGACAATACAATTGTTGCCTATGTGAGAAGAAAGATTCCTGGTGCTTCCTACTTTGTTTTCCCTGATGTCACTCTCGGCCTATAAAAGTTCTGAAGTTGAACAAAGGAATGAGACTTTATCCTGTACTGTAGAATTACGTTTTTCAGAGTTAATGTGGTGAGTGACCAAATCATGGATTGAATAGGCTGAAGATAAGGTAAGTCACACCTCCAGGACTAGAGGTGGTGGTCTGCCAGGTACCAATGAGACAGTCTAGAAAATATAAGATAATATGTCCATTCTATGACAGATAATGTGAAAATGCAAGAAGTGTTCACAATTCCCCTGGTTTTCCTGGACCCTGTGGTCATTTTCCTGTTATCCCCAAAAAATATCTCAGAAGGCAGATCTGAGGGTAAGGAAAACAGAAATGAAAGAGTATAAGGTGGCAATGACTTCCCCAGGGGGGAAGCACAGACTGCTCTCCAACCCTACAATTGGACAAGGAGGTGACATGATGGGGAATGTAGCAGTCTGGTTCTTTATGAGGCCCTGGAAAAATATCCAGAGAGCCAGGTTTTTAGCAGGTTCAATCTTAAACTCCAACATTTAATTCCAACAAACTATATGTAGAGGACATTTTTGAGGCATTTACTTGACAGTAAATGATGCCAATGCATTTGAATTTGAGGAGTTGTATAAATGGTACTGTGGTTGTTTTTCAAAGAAATGCATATAAAATTGATTATGGATAAAAATGACTCATGAATTTAAAATATTTCAGAAAAATAGGACAAAAAATAAAACACGAATTAAAAAATACATGAATACAATGAATCCAGTGGGCAGAAGGGAGGGGGGAGATGGGAGGTGGGAGGGGAGAGGGAGAGGCAAAGAAGGGGAGCAGTTTAGTGAAGAAACTAGTATGGAAAACCCATGGACATGGACAACAAGTGGGACTGACTTTGGGGGGAGTGGGCAGGTGGGGAAGGAGACAGAGGGAAAGAAAAAGGGGATGAATGTAATAAAACAACAATGAAATTATATTTAAAAAATAATTTAAAAATAAATAAATATAACAAGACTACTACATGTTGATGACTGTTAAAGCTGGGGCTTTACTTTCCCCCTAAGATCAGGAACGAGACAAGGCTGCCCACTTTCTCCACTTCTATTCAACATTGTCTTGGAAGATCTAGCTATAGCCATCAGAGAAGAAAAAGGAATTAAAGATATCCAAATTGGAAAGGAGGAAGTCAAACTGTCATTATTTGCAGATGATATGATAGTGTACATACAAAACCCGACTGGCTCCACCAAAAACTTCCTCGACCTAATAAGCAAATTTAACAAAAGAGCTGGGTAGAAAGTCAATATCCAGAAATCAAAAGCATTTTTGTATACCAATAATGAAATAACAGGAATAGAAGCGAAAAAACAAATCCCATTTACCTTAGCAACAAGAAAAATAAAGTACCTAGGAATCAACTTAACTAAGGAGGTAAAAGACCTGTACTCAGAAAACTACAGAACAATGAAGAAAGAAATCAAGGAAGACACAAATAAATGGAAGCATATACCATGTTCATGGATGGGAAGAATTAACATCATTAAAATGTCCATACTACCCAAAGCAATCTACATATTCAATGC
>PVIW01011681.1:0-36187 GCA_004026585.1 Noctilio leporinus | reverse complement strand
GGGGGACAGAGGGGAGTAAAAAAGGGATGGATGTAATACAACAACAATAAAATTAAAAAAAAAAGAAACAGCATCTTAGAAAACAAAGTGACACTAACACAGTCAGGGAATTCAAGAAAACTCAACAATGGGGAACGGTGCTTTTTACAGGACACAGAATTTTGGAAAATCGGTCATTTGTGTAACTGCATTTGTGAATGGGAGAAACCACTCTTAGCAAATAAGATCTTAAAACACTACTTCACTGTACCACTGTCCAGGAACTGAAGAAAACACAACAAACAATGTGGAAAGAAGCTTTTTACAGGACACAGGATTGTGGAAAATCCATCATTTTCATAACAGCACTTGTGAAGGGGAGAAACCAAACTTAGCCAACAGCACCTTGGGACAAAATGTCACTCTAACTTTTTGTCTGGGACTTAAAGAAAACATAACAAACAATGTGGAGAGAGCTTTTCTCACTACATGGCATTTTGTAAAATCCATCATTTCAGTAACTTCATTTTTGAAGGGGAGAAATGACACTTAGCGGTTTGTATCTTAGAACACAATGTCACACTGTCCTGGTCAGGGAATTCAAGAAAACTCAGAACAGAAAGCATTATAAGAGCTATTCCCAGGACAAGGGATTTTGCATAATCCAGGATTACTGTAAATTAATGTGGTAATTGGAGAAACCCCACTTAAGAAACAGTAGTTTACAACACAAAGTGACACTAACACAGTCAGGGAACTTAAGAAAGCTCAAAAAAACATGTTAAAAGAAGCTTTTCTCTTGACCCGGGATTTTGTATAATCACTCATTTCTATAACTGCATTTGTGAAGGGGAGAAACCAAACTTAACAAACAGCAACTTAGGACATACTGTTGCTCTTACAGTGTCTAGGAATTCAAGAAAACACAAATAACAATGTGGAAAGGGCTTTTCTCACCACAGAGCATTTTGTAAAATCCATCATTTTGGTAACTTCATTTGTAGAGGGGAGAAATGACACTTAGCAATTAGCATCTTAGAACACAATGTCACACTAGCTCTCTAAGGGAATTCAAGGAAACATGAAGATGAATGTGTTATGAGAGCTTTTTGCAGGACAGGAAATTTTGGCATATTTGTAGTTTCCTTAACTTCTTTTGTGAATTTGTGAAACCACACTTAATTAAAAACATCTTAGAATACAATGTTACACTTAAACATCAGGGGATTGAAGAAAACACAAAAAGCTAAGCCTAATAATAGCATTTTGAACAATGCAGGATTTTGGAAAACCTATCATTTCTGTAACTGCATTTTTGAAGGGGAGAAACCAAACTTAGCAAACAGCATCTTATAGCAAAATGTCAGTCTGACTTTCAGAGAATTCAAGAAAACAGCAAAAGCAAAGCATTATAAGAGCTTTTCTCATGAAACAGGATTGTGAATAATCCATCATTCCGTAAATTAATTTCTGAATTAGAGAAACTTCACTTAAGAAACAGCATCTTAGAACTCAATGTGACATTAACACTGTCACAGGATTCAAGAAAACACAACAATATGGAAAAGGAGCTTTTCGCACAACATGGTTTTTTTTTTTTTTTTCTTTCATTTTTTTAAAAAAGATTTTATTTCATTATTTATCGAAAGAGGGGAAGAGAGAGAGGCAGAGAGGGAAAGAGACATCAGTGTATGGTTGTGTTTCACCTGCCTCTAGCCACAGACCTGACTGGAGACCTGGCTTGCAACCTCGTTATGTGCCCTGGCTGGGGAATTGAACCTGCAACCTTTGGGTTCGCAGGCCAGCACCTTAACCACTGTGCTACCAGCCAGGGCTTCATGATATGGGATTTTGCAAAATCCATCATTCCTGTAACTGAATCTGAGTGGGAGAAACCAAATTCGGCAAACAGCACCTAAGAACACAATGGCACTCTGACACTGGCAGGGAATTCAAGAAAACACACAGAAAATTAATAAAACCTTTTGCATGACAGGGGGTTTTGTAAAACCCATCATTTCAGTCACTGCATTTGTGAATGGGAGAAACCATACTTAACAAACAGAAACTTAGAGCACAATATCACTCTAACACCGTCAGGAAGTTCAAAAAAATCACAATAAACAAAACATTATAAAAGCTTTTTGCAAGGCATGGGATTTTGAATAATCCATTATTTCTTTAAATTAATTTCTGTTTTGGAGAAATCACACTTAAGAAACAGCATCTTACAACACAAAGTGACACTAACACTGTCAGGGAATTCAGGAAAACACAACAAACAATGTGGAAAGGAGTTTTTTTGCACATCTCTGGATTTTGGAAAATCCATTATTTCTGTAACTACATTTATGAATTGGAAAAACTATGCTTAGCAAACAGCCACTTAACAACAACACAATGTTACATTAGCGCTGTCAGGGATTTTAGGAAAACACAACAAACAAAGCGTTATAAGAGTGTTTCTCAGGACACAGGGTTTTGAACAATCCATTATTTCTGTAAATTAACTGGTGAATTGGAGAAACCACAATTAACAAACAGCATCTTAGAATACAAAGTGACACTAACACTGTCAAAAAATCAAGAAAACACAACAAACAATGTGAAAAGGAGCTTATCACAAGACACGGAATTTTGGAAAATCTATCATTTCAGTAACTTCATTTGTGAAGGGGAGAAACCAGTCTTAGCAAACAGCATCTTAGAAGGCAATGTCATTCTAAAACGGTCAGGAAATTCAAGAAAATACAACCAACAATATGGAAAGGAGCTTTTCACACGACACAAGATTTTGGAAAATCCTTAATTTCTGTAACTGCATTTGTAAATGGGATAAACCAAACTTAGCGAACAGCCTCTTAGAACACGATGTGACACCTGCACCTTCAGGGAGTTCAAGAAAACTCAGCACACAAAGCGTAATAGGAGCATTTCCTGTGACATGGGATTTTTGAAAATTGATCATTTCTGTAAATACATTTGTGAATTGGAGAAACCATGCTTAGCCATCCGCCTCTCAGAACACAGTGATACTAGGGTTGACAAAAAATTCAAGAAAACACAACAAAGAAAACATAATAAGAATGTTTCCCACGATGTGGGGTTTTTGAAAATGCGATCATTTTTGTAAATACATATGTGAATTGGTGAAACCACACTTAACAAACAGAATCTTAGAACCTAAAGTGACATTAACGCTGTCAGGAAATTAAAAAAAACACACAGAAAATTATAATAAAGCTTGTTGCATGACAACATGCAATTAAAAAATTTAAAAAATCAGACATTTCTGTAACTGCATTTATAAATGGGATAAATGACACTTAGCAGGTAGATCTTAGAACACAATGTCACACTCACACTGTAAAGGAATTCAAGAAAATGCAAAAAAAAAAAAAAAAGCATAATTAGAGTTTTTGCAGGACAGTGGATTTTGTGATATTTGTCATTTCTTTAACTGCTTTTGTGAATTGTTGAAACCACACTTAGGAAAAAGCATCTTAGAACACAATTTCACTCACACATCAGGGAATTCAAGAAAACACAAATAAAAAAGAGTAATAAGAGCATTTCAAAAGACACAGGATTTTGGAAAATCTGTCATTTCTGTAACTGCACTTGTGAAGGGGAGAAATCACATTTAGAAAACAGCATCTTGGAACACAATGTCACACTAACAGTGTCAAGGAACTCAAGAAAACAGAACAAACAATGCGTAATAAGAACTTTTTGCATGATATGAGATTTTGGAAAATCTCTTATTTCTGTAACTGAATTTGTGATTGGGAGAAACCACCCTTAGCAAACAGTATCTTAGAACAAAATGTCACATTAATATGGTTAGTAAATTCAAAACAACACAAAAATCAAGGCATTATAAGAGCTTTTCGCATGATACAAAAATTTTGAAAACCCTATAACTGCATTTTTGAATTAGAGAAACCACATGTAGCAAACAGCCTCTTAAAACACAATGTGACAGTATCACTGTCAGGAAATTCAAGAAAACAAAATAAACAAAGCAGAATAATGGCAATTTGCATGACATGGGATTTTTTAAAAATCCATTATTTCTATTAACTGCTTTTGTGAATTGGAGAAACCAATTCGCAACCAGAATCTTAGAACACAATGTCACAATATCACTTTCAGAAATTCAGGAAAACTCATACGAAATAGTATAATAGAAGCTTTTCACACAACATGGGGTTTTGGAAAAATTGTCATTTCTGTAACTGCATTTGTGATTTGGAGACACCACACTTTGCAGACATCATCTTAGAACACAATGTCACACTAACAATGTCAGGGAATTCAAGAAAACACAAAAATGTGTAGTATATGCTTTTTTCATGAGACAAAATTTTGGAATATTTATTTCTGTAACTGCATTTAGTAATTGGAGAAACCACACTTAGCAAGCAGCATCTTAGAAGACTATGTCACATTAACACTGTAAGGGAATTCAAGAACACACATACACACACAAAAAAAATCATAATAAGAGCTTTCTCCAATGATTCCTTTATTTAGAAGGATGATATATTTTTTAGAGTATTGAGACATTTCAGTGTGCATTCTGGGAAGCATTCAGATATCAAGAGTGGAAAAAAGCAGAGTTTTGGCTTTAATAAAAACAAAGAATTTCTCTGACATCTGTGAAGATTCTCAGTGAATATGTTGTAATTTAGTGTTGAATGTAAGGGTGAGTCATGGTTTTCTATTTGAAATTACTTTAGTATTCATTTGCATATATTAGTACTATTTTAGCTGTAATAATAGTGTGTTTTCCCACAAGGCCTAAAATGTAATGAATATCCAGAAGAAACAGTTATGTTCTATATGTACCATGAATTTACATTCTCAAATGATTCCTGTAGTAGGAACAGAGATACTTCAGGTTGAATAACATAAAGTTTCAGTGTGCATTTAGGAAAACCCATATCTAGAGTGGAAAGAACAGATATAACACTTCAAGGAGAACTAAGCATTTCTGTAAAATATTTGAAGATGCTCAGTTAGTATGTTGAAGTTTTTATGGAATGTAAGAAATAGTGCAGTTTTCTCATAGAAATTAGTTTAGCATTCAATCTCTCAACTTTTAAATCTTCAACCATGAAAATACTGTGTTTTTCAAAAGGGTAGAACTAGTATTGTTGAAAATCCTGAAGAAACAGTAAATTTCCTTACCAAAGAAATATGCTTTTTCCAATTATACCTCTGGTTAGAACAGTGACATTTTTTTTTTCTTTTTCTTTTTAATCTTTAAAAAAAAATTTATTGTTGTTGTATTACATCCATCCCCTTTTTGCTCCCCTCTGTCCCCCTCCCCACCCACCCATTCCCCCAAAAGTCAATCCCATCTGTTGTCCATGTCCATGGTTCCTTTATACTAGGTTCTTGTCTAAGCTGCTCCCCTTTCTTGCCTCTGCCTCCCCTATCCCCCCATCCTTTTTCCCCCTGACCACTGAAGGCCTATTCATTGTATTCATATATTTGGTTCTGTTTTGCTTGTTGTTAGTTTTGTTCATTATAGTCCCATAATGGGTGAGATCATATGATATTTATCCTTCACTGACTGGCTTATTTCACTAAGCATAATACTCTCCAGTTCCATCCATGTTGTTGCAAAGGGTACAAGTTCTTTCTTTCTGCTATATAGAATTCCATTGTGTAAATGTACCAAAGTTTTTTGATCCAATCTTCCACCGATGGGCACTTAGGCTGTCTCCAGCACTTGGCTATTGTAAATAGTGCTGCTATGAACATAGGTGTGCATAGGTTCTTATGAATTGGTGTTTCATGATTCTTTGGGTATAGCCCAAGTAGTGGAATTGCTGGATCCAAAGGCAGTTTCATGTTTAGTTTTTTAAGGAAACCCCATACTGTTTTCCACAGTGGCTGCACCAGCCCATATTCCCACCAACAGTGTATGAGGGTTCCCTTTGCCCCGCATCCTCACCAACACTTGTTTGTTGATTTGTTGATGATTGCCATTCTGACAGGTGTGAGGTGGTATCTTATTGTGGTTTTAATTTGCATCTCTCTGATGACTAGTGATGTTGAGCATTCTTTCATATGCCTCTGGGCCCTTTGTATATTTTCCTCAGTGAGTTGTCTATTCAGGTCCTTTGCCCATTTTTTTATTGGACTGTCTGTCTCCCTGGTGTTGAGTTGTATTAGTTCTTTATATATTTTGGAGATCAGACCCTTGTCTGAGGTATCATTGGCAATTAAGAACAGTGACATTTCTGTTAGAGTATTGTAAAGTTTCTGTTTGCATTTTAGGATACACTAGGAGATCTAGGGTAGAAAGGTGAAGAGTGAATGCTTTAATGAAAACTAAGTGTTTCTGTGATATCTGTGAATATTCTAAGTGAATATGTACCAGTCAAATGTGGACTGTTAAAATGAGTGTGCTTTTCTCATAGAAATCAGTTTAGCACTCAGTTTCTCAAATTTCTACATCTTAAACCATGAAATCATAGTGTTTTCCAAAAGGCATAATAAGTAATATTGAATATCCTGAAAAAAGAGTAATATATACCAATGAATTACACTTTCTGCTATGATGTGTCAAGTTAGGACAGTGATATTTCTGTTAGAGTATTGTACAGTTTTGGTGTTTGTTATGGGGAAAACTGGTATAGCAAGAGTACAAAAGAAGAGAGAGCATTTTAATTAAAAAAATAAGAATTTCTGTAATACCTGTGAGGATTCTCAGTGAATATTTTCAAATATAATATGTAATGTAAGAGTGAGTGTGTTTTTTCATAGAAATCAATTTTTCATTCAGTTTGTCAAGTTTTATATTTTAAACCATGAAAACACTGTGTTTTTCAGCAAGGTCTACCAAGTATTGTTGAAAATACAGAAGAAACAGTAAATTTCCTTATGTACCAAAGGAATACACTTTTCCAACAATTCCTCTTGTTAGGACAGTGACATTTCTGTTAGAGTATTGTAACTTTTCAATGTGCGTTTTGGGATACACTGAAACATCCAAAGTAGAAAGTTGCAGAAAGAGTGCTTTAATGATTACTAAGAGTTTCTGTGATGTCTGTGATGATTCTCAGAGAATATGTTTAAATCTAACATGGAAATGTAAGAATGAGCATGGTTTCCTCATATAAATCAGCTTAGCATTCCATTTATCAAGTTTGTACATCTTAAACCATGAAAACATGGTGTTTTCCTGCAAAGCCTAACAAGTAATGTTTAATATCCAAAAGAAACAGGAAAGGTTTTTTTTTTTTAAGACTTTATTTATTATTTTTAGAGATAGGTGAAGGGAGGAAGGCAGAGAGGGAGAGATAGATCAATGTATGGTTGCCTTTCACCTGCGTCCAGCTACAGAGCTGGCTGGAGATTTGGCTTGCAACCTGATTATGTGTGCCCTGGCTGGGAATTGAACCAGCGACCTTTGGGTTCACAGGTCGGCACCTTATCCACTGTGCCACTAGCCAGGGCAGGAAAGTTTTATATGTACCAATGAATTACATTTTCTCCAAATTATGCCACTAGTTGTAACAGTGATATTCCTCTTAGAGTAATGTAAATTTTCAATGTAAATTTTAGAAAACACAAAAGTATTTGGTGAAATAATGCATTCATGAGAACTAAGAATTTCTGTGATATCTGGAGATTCTCAATGACCATGTTCAAATGTAACGGTGAGTATAAGAATGAGTGACTTTCTCATTAAAGTTAGTTTAAATTTCAGTTTCTCAAGTTTATAAATTGTAAATCCTAAAACATGGTGTTTTTCAGCAAAGCTTAACAACTAATATTGGATATCCAGAAGAAATAGTAAAGTTTCATATATACCAATGAATTACACTTTCTTCAATGACTCCTCAATTTACAACCAGGATATTTCTATTAGAGTAATGTAAATCTTCAGTTAGCATTTTGGTAAACACTTGGATATCTAGAGCACAAAGAAGCAGAGATAAAGCTATAATGAGAATTAAGACTTTCTGTGATATTTGTGAAGATTCTCAGTGAATATCTTCAAATCAAATGGGGACTGTAAAAATGAGTGTGGTTTTATCACATAAATCAGTTTGGCACTCAGTTTCTCAAGCTTTACATCTTAAACCATCAAAACACTGTGTTTTCCAGCAAGGACTAACAAGTAATGTTGAAAATCATGAATAAAGAGTAAAGTTCCCTATGTACCAAACAAATACACTTTCTCCAATGTTTACTCTGGTTGGAACACTGATATTCATGTAAGAGTATTGTAAAGTTTCAATGTGTGTTTTGGAAAACTGGGATATCTAGGGTAGAAAGAAGCAGAGAGAGTGCTTTGATGAAAACTAAGATTTTCTGTGATATATGTGAAGATTCCCAGTGAATATGTTGAAATCTATTGTTGAATGTAAGAATGCATGTGGCTTTCTCAAAGAAATCAGTTTATCATTCAGTTTCTTATGTCCATACATCTTAAACCATGAGCACATGGCGTTTTCCAGCAAAGCCCAACAAGTAATTTTGAAAATTTGGAAGAAACAGTAATGTTTCATATATAGCAATGAATTACGCTTTCTCCAATGATTCCTGTAGATAAAACAGTGATATTTCTATTAGAGTAATGAAAAGTTTCAGTGTGCATATTGGATAACAGTGGGATAGTTAGTGTAAAAAGAAGCAGAGATAACACATTAATGAGAACAAAGAATTTCTGTGATATCTGAGAAGATTTTTAGTGAATATGTTCAAATGCAATGGGGCATGTAACTGTGCGTGAAGACTCTCAATGAATATGTTCAAGTAAAATAGGGAATGTAAAAGTGATTGTGGCTTTCTCATGGAAATCAGTTTAGCATCAGTTTCTCAAGTTTTACATCTTAAACCATGAAAACACTGTGTTTTCCAGCAGGGACTAGCAAGGAATGTTGAAAATCATGAATAAACAGTAAAGTTTCTTATATCCCAAACAAATACACTTTCTCCAATGTATACTCTGGTTGGAACACTGATTTTTATGTTCAAGTATTGTAAGTTTCAGTGTGTTTTGGGGAAACACTGAGATATCTCAGGTAGAAAGAAGCCTAGAAAGCACTTTAATGAAAGCTAAGATTTTCTGTGATATATGTAAAGATTCTCATTGAATATGTTGAAAATTATTCCGGTATGTAAGAGTGAGTGTGATTTTCTCAAAGAAATCAGTTTAGCATTTAATTTCTCATGTTTGTACATCTTAAATCATGAAAATATGCTGTTTTCCAGTAAAGCCCAACAAGTCATTTTGAATATTCAGAAGAAACTATAATGTTTCATATGTACCAAAGATTCCTTAAATTAGAACAATGATATTTCTGTTAAAGTATTGTAAAGTTTCAGTGCCTGTTTTGGGAAACACTGGTATATTTAAAGTACATAGAAGAAGAGGGAGTGTTTTAATGAAAACTAAAAAATTCTGTGATATCTCTGAGAATTTCCAGTGAATATGTTCAAAGCTAATGTGGAATGTAAGAATGGGTTCAGATTACTCATAGAAATCAGTTTTTCATTTGGTGTTTACAATTTTTACCTTAAGATATTTCTTAAACTGTGAAAAAACTGTTTTCCAGCAAGGTCTAGCAAGTAATGTTGAAAATCTTGAACAAACAGTAAAGTTCTTTATGTATAAACAATACATTTTCTCCAATGTTTCCTCTGGTTAAAACACTGTTATTTCTGTTAGAGATAGTAATGTTTCTGTGCATGTTTTGGGATACACAGGTATATCTAGTGTAGAAAGAAGCAGAGATAGTACTTTAATGCAAAGTAAGGTTTTCAGTGTTATCTGTGAATATTCCCAGTGAATATCTTCAAATCTAACTGGGAGTGTAAGAATGAGTGTGGTTGTCACATATAAATCTGTTTAGCATTCAGTTCATCAGGTTTGTACATCTTAAACCATGAAAACATTGTGTTTTCCAACAAGGTATAGCAAGTATTATTAAAAATACTGAAGAAACTGTAAATTTCCTTATGTACCTGTGGAGAACCCCTGCCAGCAGACCCTGGTGCTGTGGATGAAATAAAACAATCCCATACAGCAAGTTTGTAAGGGGAAGATCTGGCCAGTGGCTTGAAGTCAAAGGCATAGTTCTTTATCCCCAAAGATCTTTTATTGAAAGGGTCAAACTTGAAAGCATGTAGCTTTTCAATCAATGTTTATCAATGCTAACTACAGGGAAGTGGAAAAAACAACTGAAGGGTCAGGGAGATCTCACTCAGGTCAGGATGTGCATTCAAATTTAGAAATCTGTAGCTGATTCAACAAAGGATTAGGCTAGGTGAGAGAAGAGGCTGGACTTCACAATAACTAAAGTATCATCCCATGACCTAGTTCCCTCTCTCCCAGGGACACCCACTATAACATGGAACATGTATGTACCCAGCATCCCCAGTCTACCATTTGGGACTTTCAGATTTAGCCTGGCCCATGTGGGACTCCAAGTTTCAATATATTCCCAGGTGGGCCTTAACATCTACCCCATTTTTATATGACTATCACTAAGGAAGATACCACTAACATTGCCACCTGTTTCTCCCAAAACAGCACCACAGGAATAAGATGCAGACACATTTCAAAACATACAATATTACAATCATAAGTAGGCACTGAACAGCTTTCATTATTCATCCTTTTAGAATAAGTCCATTAAACTAGTTTTTTGGGTTCAGTCTTTGAAGGTTATCATTCAAAGTTTGGACATGTTTTTCTCAGTGAGCTTTTTAATGTCCTCAAGTTGTTGGTGTAACTCCAACTGCAGTTCACCTTTCAAGTTGGTGGAAAATGCCCCCTGTAAGCAGTGATATATATCTTCCCAGGAATGTTGGCTGGCATTCCAATTTAGAGGAGTAATGCACAGCTTGGAGAAGGCTGGATCACAGGTGACATTGACAGCATGGGAAGTCTGAATGGATTCGGTCAAAGCAGTGGCAACAGTGGCAGCAACCAGGATAGCAGAAATGATGCAGGCAATGAGAGTCCCCCATGGTAGAGCTTCATTCTTTTGGTGTGAAGCCTGAGGGGACCTGTGGGGACTGAAAAACAAACATCTCCTCCTTCCCTGTTAGTAAATTAGCAGGCATAAATTTAAAAAATTATAGGTATACATTGCTATTATAATTAGGTTCCAAGAGGAAGTACACATACTCTCCCTTTTTTATTTGATAAGAAGGGTTTTAAAAGTATGATGGTCTTGTTCAACAATAGTCTGGCTTGTAGGTTTATATGGGATGCCAGTTTTATGTTGAAATTTTTTAAATTTTATAAAGGCAGCTGCCTTTTGAAAGGTGGTGACAATGGTTACTAGGGTGTCAGCTTGGTTATAGCTTTTTGCTATGGGCCTAGAAAGGCCTGTATGGGAATATACATGAATGACACATAGGCTACACTCCCTTCTAATGTAGAGGAGTGCAACTACAATTTTTACAGTATTTTAAAAAGTGGAAACTTTGAAAACCTGTTTACTACACAGATACACAAAACTAAACATACATTTTATTTTATTAAAATTTTGTACTTTGAATTTTGCTGGTGTTTTCTTTAGCTAAAAAGGATTTAAAAGAGCTGCACAACAACATGAAACACAATAATATCCATATCATAAGGATATCAGGAGAAATGAAACAAGGAAGGGAAAACCTGTTCAAAAAATAATGATAGAAAAATTCCCTAACATGATGAGTGAAAATGTTACTTAAGTACAGGAAGTACTAAGGGTCTAAATGAGTATAAATTAAAAACAAAACAAAACAAACAAACAAACAAAAAAAACACTCCAAGACACATTATAATTAAAATGGCAAATTTCAAAAGCAAAGAGAGAATTCTACAAACATCAAGACAGAAATGGCAAATAACAATAAGGTTATCAAATGATTATTCAACAGAAACAACACAAGCTAGAAGAGGAATAGCAAAAAATATCCCAAGTAATGGAAAACAAAGGCCTGCAACCAAGAATAATCTAACCAGCAAGGCTCTCATTCAAAATAGGAGAAATAAGGAGTTTTGCAGACAAAAGAAGACTTAAACAATACATCTCTATCAAAACGCCATCACAAGAAATCCTAAAAAAAAAAAAAAGAAACCTGCTTTAAAAAGAGGATGAAACATAGAGAGATGGAGAGGAACACAGGTACAAAGGGGAGAAATTGCAATAAATAAGTATCTATCAATAATAACCTTAAAAATAAATGGATTAAATGTGCCACTCAAAAGATATAGGATAGCTGAATGGATAAGAAAACATGACCCACATATATACTGTTTTTAAGAGACCCACCTCAGAAGAAGATCAACACAGATTAAAAGAGAAGGGATGAAAAAATATATATCAAGCAAATGAACATGAAAAACAGTCTGGAATAGCAACACTTATTTCAGACAAAACATACTTTACAATGAAGGACATAAGAAGAGACAAAGGAATGTCATAATACTTAAGGAACAATGCATCAAGATGATATAATTCTGGTAAACATATATGCATCCAACATAGGAGCTCCCAAATATATAAGGAAAATCTCGGAAGACTTCAAGGAAAATACAGACAGCAAGGCACTACTAGCAGGGGATTTTAATACCCCACTATCAACAATGGACAGATCTTCCAAACAAAAAAACACAAACAACATTGTGGCATTGAACAATACTCTAGAGGAAATGGACCTAACTGATCTATACAGAACCTTTTACCCCAAAGAACTAAAATACACATTCTTTTCAAATGCACATTGAACATTCTCAGAGATAGACCATATAGTAGGTCACAAGACAAACCTCCACAAATACAGGATAATTAAAATCATACCAAGCATCTTCTCAGATCAAAATGGCTTGAAACTAGAAACCAACCTCAAGGAAGAAAGCTAAAAACACTAACTCATGCAGACTGAATAACATGTTTTTCAGTAAGGAATAGTTAAACAATAATATCAAAGAAGGAATCAAAATGATTCTGGAAACAAATGACAATGAATGCTCAATAGCCCAAAACCTACATGACACAGCAATACAGGCCTAACTAGAAAAGGATCAAGAAGTTATACAAACAACCTAATCATAAAGCAGCAAAACTAGAGGAACAACAACAAATAAAGCCCAGAGCAAGTAGAATAAAAGAAATAATAAAGATCAGAGCAGAATTCAACATCTTAGAAACTAAAACGTGTATTCAAAGGATCAATAAATCCAGGAGCTGGCTCTTTGAAAAAATAAACAAAATTGACAAGCCTTTAACCAGACTCATCAAGAAAAAGAGAGAGAGGACCCAAATAAACAGAATCAGAAATGACAGAGAAGAAATCACAACTGATACTTCAGAAATACAAAATATTTTAGAAATGACTACTAACAACTATATGACAAGAAATATGACAACCTGGGGTGAAATGGATACATTTCTGGAAATGTAGAATCTACTAAAACTGAATCCAGAAGAAGCAGAAAACATGAATAGACCAATAACAACTAGTGAAATTGAAGAAGTAATCAGAAACCTTCCTAACCACAAGAGCCCCAGACCAGATGGCTACACAGGTGAATTTTTACCAAATAATTAGAGAAGAACTAACTCCTATTCTCCTCAACTTATTCAAAAAAATCCAAGAAGAGGGAATTCTCCTAAACTCTTTCTATGATGCCAATATTATTCTAATCCCGAGACCAAGTCAAGACACATCTAAGGAAAACAAAACAAAACAAAACACTACTGGCCAATATCTCTGATGAAGATAGATGCTAAGATTCTCAACAAAATACTAACCAACTAGATCCAGCAACACATTCAAAAGATCATACACCATGATCAAATGTGTTTCATTCCAGGGATGCAAGGATTGTACAACATTCACAATTCAATAAATATAATACACCACATCAACAAAATGAAAGACAAAAATCATATGATCATATCAATAGATGCTGAAAAATCATTTGATAAAGTACAGCAACAAAAACATTCAACAAAATGTGAATTGAGTGAACTTACCTCAATATAATAAAAGACATATGAGAAACCGGAAGCCAACATCATACTCAAAACTAAAAGATTTCCCCCTAAGATCAGGAATGAGACAAGGCTGTCCACTACTCTCCACTTCTGTTCAACATCATTTTGGAAGTTCTAACCAGGGAACTTTCTATCAGGGAAGAAAAAGGAATCCAAGGTATCCAAATTGGAAAGGAGAAAGCAAACCTGTCATTATTTGTAGATAAGCAAATTTAGCAAAATAGCTGGATATAAAGTCAATATTCAGAAGGCAAAAACATTTTGTATACCAATAATGAAACATCATATATAGAAGATGGAAAACAAATCTCACTTACCATAACAACAAGAAAATAAAGTATGTAGGAATAAACTTAACCAAGGAGGTAAAAGACTTGTACTCAGAAAAATATAAAACATTGAAGAAAGAAATGGAGGAAGATACAAATAAATGAAAGCACATACCATGTTCATGGATGGGAAGAATTAACATCATTAAAATGTCCATAATACCTAAAGTAATCTACAGATTATTCAATGCAACATCAATTAAAGTGCCAATGACATATCTCACAGATCTTAGAAAAAATACTTCAAAAATTTGTATGGAGCCAAAAATGCCCACAAATAGTCACAGCAATCTTGAGAAAGAAAAACAAGGTAGGAGGAATCACAATACTAGACATCAAACTATACTACAAGGCTACTGTCATCAAAACTGTCTGGTACTGGCATAAGAATAGACATTTAGATCAATGGAACACAATAGAGACCCCAGAAATAAACCCAGTCCTCTATGGTTAATTAATATTCGACAAAGAGAGAAGCAACATAAAATGGAGTAAAAGCAGTTTCTTTAACAAGTGGTGTTGGGAGAACTGAACAGCAACAAGCAAAAAACAAAACAAAACAAAACAAACAAACAAAAAAAACTAGACCACAAACTTACACCATACATCAGAATAAACTCAAGATGGATAAAGGACTTAAATGTAAGCAGTGCCACCATAAAGATCCTGGAGGAAAATATAGGCAGCAAAACTTTAGATATCCTAAGTAGGAATATGTTTACTGATACTGCTCAAAGGGCAAAATAAATAAAAGAACAAATGAACAAATGGGACTATATCACACTGAAAAGTTTCTGTTCAGCTAAAGAAAACACCAGCAAAATTCAAAGGGAACCAACTGTATGGGAAAACATATTTGCCAATAATACCTCAGACAAGGGTTTGATCTTCAAAATATATAAAAAACTTATGAGACTCAACACCAGGGAGACAGCCAGCCCAATTTAAAAATGGGCTAAGGGTGCCAACCAGGGAATCCAAACTTTCTGGTTCAATTCCCCAGCCAGGGCAAATAACCAGGGTGCAAGCCAGGTCTCCAGTCAGGTCCTTAGCTGGAGGCAGGTGAAAGGCAACCATACCTTGATGTCTCTCTCACTCTCTGCCTCTCACCTTACCCTTCTTTCTATGAATAATAAATAAAATCTTTTTGAAAAATGGGCCAAGGACCTAAACAGACAACTATCAAATGAGTATATACCAAAGGCCCAAAGGCATATGAAAGAATGCTCAACAAGCCATCACTAGCCATCAGAAAGATGCAAAATAAACCACAATTATTTACCACCTCATACCTGTCAGAATGGCAATCATCAACAAAGCAACAAAGAACAAGTGTTGGCAAGGATGTGGGGAAAAGGGAACCCTGGTTCGCTGTTGGAAAAAAAATGCAGGTTGGTGCAGCCACTGTGGAAAACAATATTGAGTTTCCTTTAAAAACTAAAAATGAAACTGCCTTTTGATCCAGCAATTCCACTACAAGGACTATACTCAAAGAACCCTAAAACACCAATTCAGAAGAACCTATGTACCCCTATGTTCATAGCAATGTTATTTATAATAGCCCACTGCTAGAAACAGCCTAAGTTCCCATCAGTGGATGATTGGATCAAAAATCTTTGGTACATTTACACAATGGAACACAACACAGCAGAAAGAAAGAACTACTGCCCTTTGCAACAACATGGATTGAACTGGAAAGTATTATGCTTAGTGAAATAAGCCAGTCAGTGAAAGACAAATACCATATGATCTCACCCTTTTACAGGAAAATAATTAACAAAATAAACAAGCAAAACAGAACCAGATATGTGAGTACAATGAATAGACCTTCAGTGAGTACAGGGGAAGGGAAGGGGTAGTGGGGGGATGCAAAGAAAGGGAGCAATTTAGTTAAGGAACTAGTATGGAAAAACCATGGACATGGAATAAAAGTGGTAGTGACTTTGGGGAGGAGTGAGTGAGTGGGGATGGGGACAGAGGGGAGGAAAAAGGGGATGGATGTAATACAACAACAATAAAATTAAATTTATAAATAAATAAATAAGAATGAGCACAGTTTCTCACAATAATCAGTTTTTCATTCAGTTTCTCAAGTTTTACATATTAAAACTTAAAAAACACATTTTTTCCAAAAGGACTAAGAAGTAATATTGAATATCTGGGAGAAATAGTAAAGTTTTATATTTGTCAATGAATTACTAAAGAGTAATTCATTGACAAATGAATTGTCTAGCTAGACAATGATTTGTCTAGCTAGAACAATGTTATTTCTCTTAGATTAATGTAATGTTTCCATGTGTGTTTTGAAAAAAATGGGGCTATCTAGTGTAAACTGAAGCAGAGAAAATGCTTTCATGAGCACTAAGAATTTCTGTGATATCTGTGAATATTCTCAGTGAGTAACAATCAGTGTGGTTTTCTCATAGAAATCAGTTTAGCATTCAGTTTCTCATGCTTGTACATCTTAAACCATAAAAAACAAAACAAGCAACAACAATAAAAAAGGTGTTTTCTGAAAGACCTAAATAGTAATGTTGAACACCTTGTAAAGAGCAGTAAATTCTCATATGTACCAATGAATTACTTATTCTTCAATGATTCCTTTAGGTACATCAGTAATATATCTGACAAAGTAATGTAAATTATTTTTTAAATTTTATTGTTGGTGTATTACATCCATCCCCTTTTTGCTCTCCTCTGTCCCCCTCCCCACCCACCCATTCCCCCCAAAGTCAATCCCACCAATTGTCCGTTTCCATGGTTTCTTTATACTAGGTTATTGTCTAAGCTGCTCCTCTTTCTTGCCTCTGCCTCCCCCCTCCCCCCATCTTTTTTCCCCCTGACCACTGAAGGCCTATTCACTGTATTCATATATTTGGTTCTGTTTTGCTTGTTGTTAGTTTTGTTCATTATTGTCCCATAATGGGTGAGATCATATGGTATTTGTCCTTCACTGACTGGCTTATTTCACTAAGCATAATACTCTCCAGTTCTATCCATGTTATTGCAAAGGGTACAAGTTCCTTCTTTCTTTCTGCTATATAGAATTCCATTGTGTAAATGTACCAAAGTTTTTTTATTCAATCATCCACTAATGGGCTCCTAGGCTGTTTCTAGCACTTGGCTATTGTAAACAGTGGCACTATGAACATAGGTGTACATAGGTTCTTATGAATTGGTGTTTCAGGATTCTTTGGGTATAGTCCAAGTAGTGGAATTGCTGGATCAAAAGGCAGTTCCATTTTTAGGTTTATAAGGAAACCCCATACTGTTTTCCACAGTGGCTGCACCAGCCCATATTCCCACCAACAGCGTATGAGGGTTCCCTTTGCCCCGCATCCTTGCCAACACTTGTTTGTTGATTTGCTGATGATTGCCATTCTGACAGGTGTGAGGTGGTATCTTATTGTGGTTTTAATTTGCATCTCTCTGATGACTAGTGATGTTCAGTATTCTTTCATATGCCTCAGGGCCCTTTGTATATCTTTCTCAGTGAGTTGTCTGTTCAGGTCCTTTGCCCATTTTTTAATTGGGCTGTCTCCCTGGTGTTGAGTGACATTACTTCTTTATATGTTTTGGAGATCAAACCCTTGTCTGAGGTAATATTGGCAATTATGTTTTCCCATACAGTTGGTTCCCTTTGAATTTTGCTGATATTTTCTTGAGCTGAACAGAAACTTTTCAACTTGATATAGTCCCATTTGTTGATTCGTTCTTTGATTTCCTTTGTCCTTGGTGAAGTATCAGTAAACATATTTCTGCGTAGGATATCCAAAAGTTTACTGCCTATATTTTTCTCCAAGACCTTTATGGTGGCACTGCTTATGTCTAAATCCTATATCCATCTTGAGTTTATTCTGGTTATGGTGTAAGTTGATGGTCTAGTTTTATCTTTTTGCATGTTGCTGACCAGTTCTCCCAACAGCATTGGTTGAAGAGACTGTTTTTACTCCATTTGATGCCCCTTCCCCCTTTGTCAAATATTAGTTGACCATAGAGTCCTGGATTAATTTCTGGGCTCTCTATTCTGTTCCATTGATCTATATGTTTATTCTTATGCCAGTACCATGCTGTTTTGATGACAGTAGCCTTGTAGTATTGTTTGAAGTCCGGTATTGTGATTCCTCCTACCTTGTTCTTCTTTCTCAAGATTGCTGTGGCTGTTAGTGGGCGTTTTTGGCTCCATATAAATTTTTGAAGTATTTTTTCTATCTCTGTGAAGTCTGTCATTGGTATTTTAATTGGGATTGCATGGAATATGTAGATTGCTTTGGGTAGTATGGACATTTTAATGATGTTAATTCTTCCCATCCACGAACATGGTATATGCTTCCATTTATTTGTGTCTTCCTTGATTTCTTTCTTCATTGTTCTGTAGTTTTCTGAGTACAGGTCTTTGGTTAAGTTGATTCCTAGGTACTTTATTTTTCTTGTTGCTATGGTAAATGGGATTTGTTTTTTCGCTTCTATTTCTGTTGTTTCATTATTGGTATACAAAAATGCTTTTGATTTCTGGATATTGACTTTATACCCAGCTATTTTGCTAAATTTGCTTATTAGATTGAGTAAGTTTTTGGTGGAGCCCATCGGGTTTTGTATGTACACTATCATATCATCTGCAAATAATAACAGTTCGACTTAACTCCTTTCCAATTTGGATACATTTGATTCCTTTTTCTTCTCTGATGGCTATAGCTAGAACTTCCAAGGCAATGTTGAATAGAAGTAGAGAAAGTGGACAGCCTTGTCTCGTTCCTGATCTTAGAGAGAAAGCTTTCAGTTTTTGTCTGTCAGGTTTCTCATGGATGGCCTTTATGATGTGGAGGATTGTTCCCTCTATTCCCATTTTGATGAGGGTTTTTATCATAAATGGTTGCTGCACTTTTTCAAATGCTTTTTCAGCATCTATTGATATGATCATATGGTTTTTATCTTTCAATTTGTTGATGTGGTGTATTACACCATATCATTATTGATTTATGAATGTTGTACCATCCTTGCATCCCTGAGATGAAACCCAGTTGATCACAATGTATGATCTTTGTAATATACTGCTGAATCCGATTGGCCAATATTTTGTTGAGAATTTTAGCATCTATGTTCATCAGAGATATTGGTCTGCAGCTTTCTTTCTTAGTTGTGTCTTGCCTGGTTTTGGGATTAGAATAATATTGGCCTCATAGAAAGAGTTTGGGAGTCTTCCCTCATCCTGTATTTTTTGGTATAGGTTGAGAAGGACAGGAGTTAGTTCATCTTTAAATGTTTGGTAAAATTCACCTGTGTAGCCATCCGGTCCAGGGCTTTTGTGCTTTGGGAGATTTTGGATTACTTCTTGAATTTCACTAGTTGTTATTGGCCTATTCAGGCTTTCTGCTTCTTCTGGGTTCAGTTTTGGTAGATTATACGTTTCCAGAAATGTGTCCATTTCATCCAGGTTGTCATATTTTTTGTCATATAGTTGTTTGTAGTAATTTCTTACAATCTTTTGTATTTCTGAGCTATCAGTTGTGATTTCCCCTCTGTCAGTTCTGATTCTGTTTATTTGGGTCCTCTCTTTCTTTTTCTGGATGAGTCCAGATAAAAGCTGGTCAATTTTGTTTATTTTTTCCAAGAACCAGCTATTGGACCTGTTGATTCTTCGAATTGTAGTTTGAATCTGAGTTATGTAGTTCTGCTCTGTTCTTTTTTTTTTTAAGATTTTATTTTATTATTTTTAGAAAGAGGGGAAGAGAGAGAGGCAGAGAGGGAGAGAGACAACAATGTATGGTTGCTTTTCACCTACCTCCAGCCACAGACCTGACTGGAGACCTGGCTTGCAACCTAGTTATGTTGCCCTGACTGGAAATCGAACCTGCGACCTTTGGGTTCATAGGCCAGCACCTTATCTACTGTGCTACCAGCCAGGGCCTTCTGCTCTGTTCTTGATGATTTCCTTCCTTCTACTTGCTCTTTGCTTTGTTTGTTGTTGCTCCTCTAGTTCTTGCAACTTTGTGGTTAGGTTGTTTTTATAAACTTCTTGTGACCTTTTTAGGAAGGCTTGTATTGCTATCAATTTCCCCCTGAGAACTGCCTTTGCTGTATCCCATAGGTTTTGAGCTGTTGTGTGTTCATTGTCATTTGTTTCCAGGAACTTTTTGATTTCATCTTTGATCTCATTGTTGACCCCTTCATTGCTTAACAGCATGTTATTCAGTGTCCGTGAGTTAGAGAATTTTTCATTTTTTCCCTTGAGATTGGTTTCTAGTTTCAAGCCATTGTGATCTGAGAAGATGCTTTGTATGATTTCATTTTTCCTGTATTTGTGGAGGCTTGTCTTGTGACATACCATGTGGTCTATCTTGGAGAATGATCCATGTGCATTTGAAAAGAATGTGTATTTTGCTTCTTTGGGGTAAAAGACTGTATACATCAGTTAGGTCCATTTCCTCTAGAGTGTTGTTCAATGCCACAACATCTTTGGGGATTTTTTGTTTGGAACGTCTGTCCATTGTTGATAGTGGGGTATTAAAATCCCCTACTATTAGTGTGTTGCTGTCTATGTCTTTCTTAAAGTCTTCCAAGATTTTCCTTATATATTTCGGAGTTCCTATGTTGGGTGCGTATATGTTTATCAGAGTTATTTCTTCTTGATGGATTGTTCCCTTAAGTATTATGAAATGTCCATCTTTGTCCCTTTTTATGGCCTTCATTGTAAAATCTATTTTGCTGAAATCAGTATTGCTACTCCAGCTGTTTTTTGCGTGTCCATTTGCTTGATATATATTTTTCAAAAAAATATGGAATTCTTCATGAATTTGCATGTCATCCTTGCGCAGGGGCCATGCTAATCTCTGTATCATTCCAATTTTAGTATATGTGCTGCTGAAGCGAGCACATAAGGTAAATTTTTTTTAACATTTTTTTTATTTCATCATTTTTAGAAAGAGGGGAAGGGAGAGAGGTAGAGAGGAAGAGAGACATCAATGTATGGTTGCTTTTCACTTGGCTCCAGCCACAGACCTGACTGGAGACCTGGTTTGCAACCTTGTTATGTGCCCTGGCTGGGGAATCAAACCTGGGATGTTTGGGTTCGCAGGCAGGCACCTTATCCACTGTGCTACTAGCCAGGGCCAGTAAAGTAAATTTTAATTGTACATTTTGGAAAACTCTAGGTTAACTAGAATGCAAAGAAATAGAAATAATGTTTAACTGAGAATTAAGAACTTCTGTGGTATATGTGAAAATTTTCAGTGAATGTATACAAATTGTATGGTGAATGTAAGACTGCATGTTGTTTCCCCATAGTAATCAGTTTAGCACTCAGTTTGTCAAGTTTGTACAACTTAAACCAAGAAAACTCTGTGTTTTCCAACAAAGTCTGACAAGTGTTCTTGAAAATCTTGATGAAACAGTAAATTTCCTTATGTACCAAAAAATACAATTTCTTCAATTATTTCTCTGGTTAGAACATTTATTTCTTTTAAACTATAGTATAGTTTCAGTGTACATATTGGGAAAAACTGGGATATCTAGAGTAGAATTAACCAGAAATTGCTCTTCAAATATGATTAAGGATTTCTATGACATCTCTGAAAATTCTCAGACAATATGTTGAAATTTATTGAGGAATGTGAGAATGAGTGTGGTTTCTCATAGAAGTCAGTTTAGCTCAAGGTATCAACTTTCTACAAGGAAAATAATTAAAAAACAGTGTTTTTTCAACATAATCTAGCAACTAAAGAGGAAAATCTTGAAGAAACAGTAAAGTACCTTATGGAAGAAGGAACTACACATTCTCCAGTGGTTCCTGTGATTATAGGGAATGTTTTAATTGGAGTATTGTAAAGTTTCAGTGATCATTTTGTGAAACCCTGGTAAATGTAGAGTAGAAAGAAAGAGAGATAGCCATTTAATGAAAATTAAGAGTCTATTTGATATTTGCAAATATTCCTATTAAATATGCTGAAATCAAGTAGTTAATGAAATAATAACTGTGTTCTTTTCATAGCAATCAGTTTAACAATCAGTTTCTCAATTTGTGTATCTCAAACCAAGAAAAGAGAGTTTTCCAAATAAGTGTTGCAAGTAAAGTAGAAAACTCTGAAGTAACATTAAACTTCCAGAAGTTCTGAAGAATTACACATTCTACAATGATTCATCTGGTTAGAAAATTGATATTTCACTTATAATATTGTAAGTTTGTTTGAGATACACAGGAATATCAAGATGATATAAAAGGAAAAACTGCTTCACTGAAACTGAATCATTAAGGGATTTAATGATGTCTGGGAAATATTTTAGTGAATATGTAGAAATCTAGTGTAGAATGTAGGAATTCATGGATTTTCTAATTAAAATTATTTTGGAACACAGTTCCCCATATTTACACTACAATAACCATGATAACACTGAGTTTAAAAATAAGGATTAGCAAGTAGGGTTGAAAATGCTGAAATAACAGTGAAGTGCCATGTGTTTCAGGGAACTAAAATTTCTCCAGTGATCCCTCTGGTTAGAGCAATGGTATTACTCTTAAAGTATCGTAAAGCTACTGAGAGTGTTTTGAGAAACACTGGAATCTCAACAGGAGAAAGAAGCAGAGATAGTGCTTTACTGAAAACTCAGAGATTCAATAATACCTGTGGAATTTCTTCATTATTATGTTGATATCTACTGTATAAAGAAAGAGTGATGGGGGTTTTCACATTGTCATTATTTGGCAATTCCTTATATTTGTATTACTGAAACCATTAAAATACTGACTTTTCCAACCAACAAGGACTAACAAGTAACATGGAAAATAGTGAAGAAACAGTGAAGACCATATGGACCAAAGAATTATGCTATCACCAATGATTAATTTAGTTACAATGATTATATTTCCATTACAGAATTTCAGAGTTGCATAGTTCGTTTTGAGGGAAAAAGTGGAATATCTAAAGAAAGAAATAATTGCTTTATTAGAAACTAAGATATTCAGTGATATATATGAAATTACTTAGTGTATGTGTTGAAATCTAGAGTCAAAGGTCAGAATCAGTGAAATTTTGACATTGTAGTAATGTTGACATTCGGTTTTGACTCTTTTTCCTAATGCAACCACTAAAACACTGAGTTTGCCTACAAGGCCTAGGAAGTAATGCTGTTAACACTGAAGTAAAAGTGAAGTTCCATATGTTCTGAGGAATGATACTTTCTCCCATGACCTTTCTGGATAGAACAGTGCTGTTTCTGGTTTAGTATTGTGAAGTTTTAAAGCGTGTTTTGAGAAAAAGTGGAATATCAACAAGAGAGTGAAGCAAAGATAGTGCCTTACTGAAAAATTAGAGTTCTGGTATATCAGCTACATTCCTTGGGGAATAGGTTGCAATGTAGGGTAGAATGTAAGACTGAGTGGGGTTTTGTCATTGAAGTAATTGTGGCATACATTTTTTACTCTTTTCACCACTTAAACCATGAAAAACTTGAGTACTCCATCAAAACCTAGGAAATGATGCTGAAATGATTAAAGTAACAGTGAAGTTCCACATGTTGCCAAGAATTGCACTTTCTCCAATGATTCATCTGGGTAGAACAGTGATGTTTGTCCTATGGTATTGTAAAGGTTGAGAGTGTGTTTTGAAAGACACCCTAACATCAACAGGAGAAAGAACCAGAGATAGTGCTTTCCTGAAAATGATGAGTTTTTATGATAACTGTGAAATTTCTTAGTGAATGTGTTGAAATCTAGTTTAGAATGTAACAGTGGGTAGGGTTTTGTCATTGTAATAACACTGTCATCCAGTTTCTACTGTTTTCCCTACTTAAATCATGAAAACACTGAGTTTTCCAATAAGGCCCAACAAGTAATATTGACAATGCTGCAATAACAGTCAACATCCTTATGTTCCAGAGAATTGCTCTTTGTGCAGTGCTGTCTCTAGTTAGAAGAGGGATATTTTTTGATAGTATTCTCAAGCTTCAGCATCTGTTTCCCCAACAGCAGAATATCAACAAGGGAAAGCAGATGTAGCAACTTATTGAAAATGACGTTCAGTGATATCTGTGAAATTTGGAATGACTATGTTGAAATCTAGTGTGGAATATAGGGATTAGTGTGGTTTTCTCATTGAAATCCATTTGGCATTCTGTTTCTCATATGGGCACTACTGAAGCCTTGAAAGCACTGAGTTTTTTCAACAAAACCTAGCCAGAAATGTTGAGAATCCTGCGGTAACACAGAAGTTATATATGTCCCAAGGAATAACACTTTCTCCAATGATTCCTCTGGTCAGAACAGTGATACCTCTCTTAGAGTATTGTGAAGCATTTTGAGAAACTCTGGATATCAACTGCAGAAAGAAGCAGAGATAGTGCTTTACTGAAAACTAAAAGTTTCAATAATATCTCCCAAATTTATTAGGAAATATGTTGAAATCTAGTGTAGAATGTAAGAATGAGTTGCGTTTTCTCATAGAAATCAGTTTGGCATTCAGTTCCTTATATTTGTATTACTTAAGCCATGAAGACACTGAGTTTTCCAACAAGGCCTAGCTATTCAAGTGGGAAACACTGAAGAAACAGCGATGTACCATATATTCCAAGGAATTATACTTTCTCCAATGATGTCTCTGGATAGAACAGTGATATTTCTGTTATCAATACTAGTATAATATTGTAAAGCCTAAAAGTGTGTATTGATAAAAAGTGAAATATCAACTGGAGAGAGAAGCAGGGATAGTGCTTTACTGAAAACTAAAAGTTCTCGGGATATCTACTACATTCCCTAGTGCATATGGTGAAATCTAGTGTAGAATGTAAGAATGAGTGGTGTTTTGTGATTGTAGTAATTATGGTATTCAGTTTCTACAATTTTTACTACTTAAACCATGAAAACATGGAGTTGTCCAACAAGGTCTAGGAAGTAATGTTGAAAATATTGAGGTAACAGTGATGTTCCATGTGTTGCAAAGAATTGCACCTTCTCCAATGATTTATCTGGGGATAACAGCAATGTTTCTTTTATAGTATTACAAAGGTTCAGTGTGTGGTTTCAGAAATACTGTAATACCAATAGGAGAAAAAAGCAGAGATAGTGCTTTATTGAAAACCAAGAGTTTCAATGATATCTGTGAAATTTATTCATGAATATATTGATATCTAGTGTAAAAATGTAAGAGTGTTTGGTGCTTTCTCATTGAAATCAGTTTGGCATTTAGTTTCTCATATTTGCACTCCTTAAGCAATGCAAACACTGAGTTAGCCAATAAGGCCAAGCAGTTAATGTGGAAAGCACTGAAGAAACAGTGGAGTTCCATATGTTCTGAGGAATCACACTGTCTCCAACGATTCCTCTGGTTGGAACAGTGATATTTCTCTTATAACACTGTCAAGTTTCAAAGTGTGTTCTGAGAAACACTGGAATTTCCACAGGAGAAAGAGGCAGAGATAGTGCTTTACTGAAAAAGAATACTTCCAGTGATATCTATAACATTCCATACCAAATATGTTGAAATCTAGTGTAGAATGGAAGACTGAGTAGTGATTTCTCAATAAAATCAATTTGGCATTCAGTTTCTCATATTTGCACTATTTAAACAATGAAAGCATGGAGTTGTCCAACAAGGACTAGCAATTAACGTGCAAAGTACTGCAGAAACAGTGAAGTTTCATATGTTCCAAGAAATTACACTTTCTCCGATGATTCCTCTGGACATAAAATGGATATGTCTGTGATAGTATTATACAGCTTTGAAGTGTGTTTTGAAAAAAAAAAAAATGTGGAATGTCAACAGGAGAAAGGAGCAGAGATAGTGCTTTCCTGAAAACTAAGAATTCCCATGATACCTATGAAATTCCATAAAGAATATGTTGAAATCAGGTGTAGCATATATGAATTTGTGGGATTGTTTCATTGAAAACTCTTGGCATCCAATTTCTCTTATTTTCACAACTTAAACAATGAAAACAGAGAGTTTTGGGGAGTGAAAAAGGACTAGAAAGTAATGTGTAAAGTAGGGAAATAACAATGAAGTTCCATGTGTTCCAAGGGATTACAATTTCTCCAGTGATCCCTCTGGTTAGAGCAATGGTATTACTCTTACAGTATTGTACAGCTTCTGAGTGAGTTTTGAGAAATAGTGGAATCTCAACAGGAGAAAGAAACAGAGATAGAGCTTTACTGAAAACTCAGAGATTCAATAATATCTGTGGAATTTCTTCGTGATTATGTTGACATCTTGCGTATAATGTAAGAGTGCTGGGGGTTTTCACATTGTCATTACTTTGGTATACAATTCCTTATATTTGTACTACTAAAATCATTAATGTACTGACTTTTCCAACAAGGACTAGCAAGTAATGTTGAAAATAGTGAAGAAACAGTGAAGACCATATGGACCAAAGAATTATGCTATCTCCAATGATTACCCTAGTTACAACCATTATATTTCCATTATAGCATTGCAGAGTTGCATAGTTGTTTTTGAGGAAAAAAATGGAATATCTAAAGAAAGAAACAGAACAATTGCTTTATTGGAAATTAAGCTATTCGGTGATATCTGTGAGATTACTTAGTGTATGTGTTGAAATCTAGAGTCAAATGTAAGAATCAATGGAGTTTTGTCATTGTAGTAACATTGGCATTCATTTTTGACTCTTTTTACTGAAGCAACCATGAAAACACTAAGTTTGCCTACAAGGCCTAGGAAGTAATGCTGAAAATACTGAAGTAACAGTGAAGTTCAACATGATCCAAGGAATGATTCTTTCTCCCATGTCCTCACTGCATAGAACAATACTATTTCTGGTATAGTATTGAAAAGTTTTAAATCATGTTTTGAGAAAAAAGTAGAGTATAAACAAGAGAGGGAAGCAAAGATAGTACCTTACTGAAAAATTAGAGTTCCAGTATATCAATTACATTCATTAAATAGGTTTCAATCCATGTTGGAATGTAAGATTTTATTATTTAAGTCTGGGGACACTGTGTTTTCCATGAAAGCAATGAAAGGTATGGAGAAAATACCCTAGCAATAGTAAAGTGCTGGGGAAACAAAAAATTATCCATTTTCTATTAATTGCTCTACTTGGAACAGTACTCTTTCTGGTATCACATTAGAATATTAGTGTTATCTTTTGAGAAACACTGGAAAATTTAGGTTATAAAGAAGCAGAGATACAACTATAATAAAAACTAAGCATTTAGGTGATATGTATGAAGAAAGTCTGACAATATGTTGAAATGCATTGTAGAATGTCTGAATAAATGTGGATTTCTCATTGCAATCTATTTAGCATTCCAGTTCTCATGGTTGTATTACTTAAATCCAGAAACACTGTGTTTTCCACTTAAGCAGAGCAAGTTATGGAGAAAATACTAAAGAAACAGGGAGGATCTACAGAAACAAAAATTAACCTGTCTCCATTAATTCCTCTACTTAGAACAAAGCTTTTTCTGTTATAGTATATGAACATCAAAGTGTGTCTTCTGAGACACACTGGAACAGCCAGGTTAGAAAGAAGCAGAGATATTACTATAATGAAAACAAAGGTTTTGGTGAGATCTATAAAGAAAGTGTGACAATATATACAATTTTGGTGTAGAATGTCTGAATGAATGTTGATTTCACAATGAACTCTATTCAGCATTCTTGTTGTCTTGATTGTAGTACTTAAATCTGGAAACACAGTATTTTGCACTAAAGCCTAGCAAGAAAGATGAATAATACTGAAAAGACATTGAAGCTCTATAGAAACCAATGTGTTACACTTTCTTCGGTGATTCCTTCACTTACAACAGTGCTATATCCATTATAATATTAGAAAGGTGAAGTGTATGTTTCGGGACATACTGGAATATCTAAAATGGAAAGAACAGAACTATCTGTATAGTAAAAAGTAAGAGTTTTTGTGATATCTATGAAGAAAGTCTGACAATATGTAGAGCTGCTGAGTGGAATGGCTGAATGAATGTGGATTTCTTTCTGAAATCTGTTCAGCATCCTGGTTGTCATGATTGTACTATTTAAATACAGAAGAATGGTGTTTTCCATAAAAGCAATGCAAGTTATTGAGAAAAAAAAACAAACAACAATAATGTGCTAGAGAAACAGAAAATTATCTATTTTTCCAATAATTCCTGTACTTAGAACAGTGCTCTTTCTGGTATTGTATTAGAATATCAAAGTGTGTCTTTTGAGAAACACTAGAACATTTAATTTAGAAAGAAGCAGTGATATCACTATAATGAAAAGTAAGACTTCAGGTGATATCTGTGAAAAAAGTCTGACAATATGTAGAAATGCATTGTAGAATGTCCACATGAATGTGGATTTCTCTTTCAAATCTGTTCAGCATTATGGTTGTCATGATTGTATTACTTAAATCCAGAAAAACTGTGTTTTACATTTAAGCAGAGCAAGTTGTGGAGAAAATACTAAAGAAATAATGAGGATCTAGGGGAAAAAATATCCTATCTCCATTAGTTCCTCTACATAGAACAAAGCTCTTTCTGTTATAGTATTAGAACACCAAAGTGTGTCTTTTAAGAAACACTGAAACATGTAGGTTAGAAAGAAGCAGAGATAATACTACAATGAAAACTAATAACTTTCATGATATCTATGAAGAAAATATGATAATATTGAGAACTTCCATGTAGAAAGTCTGAATGAATGTGGATTTCTTTTTGAAATCTGTTCAGCATTCTGGTTCTCATAATTGTACCACTTAAGTACAGAAATACTGTGTTTTCCATTCAAGCAGAGCAAGTTATAGAGAAAACACTAAAGAAACAGTGAGGATCACCAGAAACAAAAATTAACCTTTCTTGGAACATTTAGATAGGAATGAAGCAGATATATGGTTCTAATGAAAACTAAGAGTTTTTGTGATATCTATGAAGAAAGTCTGACAATATGTAGAAATGCAGTTTAGAATTTCTGAATGAATCTGGATTTCTCTTTGAAATCCCTTCAGCATTCTGGTTCTCAATATTGTACTACTTAAACCCAGAGACACTTTGTTTTCAATAAAAACCATTCAAGGTATGGAGAAAATACCCAAGCAACAGTGAAGTGCTCTGGAATCCAAAAGTTTTCCATTTTTTATTAATTCTTCTACTTAGAATAGTGCTCTTTCTGGGATTGTATTACAATATCAAACTTGGTCTTTTAAGAAACACTGGAAAATCTAGGTTATAAAAGAGATATCGCTATAATGAAAACTAAGAGAGTTTATGATATCTATGAATAAGTCTGACAATATTTAGAAATGCTGTGTAGAATGTCTGAATGAATGTGGATTTCATATTGAAATCTACTCAGCATTCTGGTTCTCTTGATTATATTATTTACATCTGAAAACACAGTGTTTTCCACAAAGACCTAGAGAGTAATATCAATAATACAGAAAAAAAAAAACAAAACAGTAAAGTTCTACAGAAAAAACAGTGAAGTTCTACAGAATCCAATGGGAATCTTCAATGATTCCTTTACTTACAATAGTGCTATTTCTTTTTATTTTTTTTTTAAATTTTATTGTTGTTGTATTACATCCATCCCCTTTTTGCTCCCCTCTGTCCCCCCACCCACCCACCCATTCCCCCCTAGCTATTTCTATTATAATATTAGAAAGGTGAAGTGTGTGTTTTGGGAAACAGTGAAATATCTAAAATGGAAAGCAGCCGATCTATGTGCATAGTGAAAAGCAAGAGCTTTTGTGATATCTATGATGAAAATCTGTCAATATGTAGAACTGCCCAGTAGAATGTCTGAATAAACGCGGATTTCTTTTAGAAATATGTTCAATGTTCTGGTTATCATGATTGTACTATTTAAATACAGAATAATGATGTTTTCCATAAAAGCAATGCAAGTTATTGAGAAAACACCCAAGCAACAGTGAAGTGCTAAGGAAACAACACGTTATCTATTTTCCATTTAATTCTTCTACTTGCATCAGTGCTCTTTCTGATATTGTATTAGAATACCAAAGTGTGTCCTTTAAGAAACACTGGAACATCTAGGTTAGAAAGAAGCACAGATATCACTATAATGAAAACTAAGAGTTTAGGTGATATGTATGAAGAAAGTCTGACAATATGCAGAACTGCATTGTAGAATGTCTGAATGATTGTGGATTTGTCATTGAAATCTACTCAGCATTCTGGTACTCATGATTGTATTACTTATATCCAGAAACACTGTGTTTTCCATTCAAGGAGAGCAAGTTATGGGGAAAATATTAAAGATACTATAAGGATCAACAGACTTTCTTCAGTGATTCCTGTACTTACAACAGTGCTGATTCCATTATAATATTAGAAAGGTGAAATGGGTGTTTTGGGAAACAGTGGAATATCTAAAATGGGAAGAAGCAGAGCTATCTGCATAATGTAAAGTAAGAGTTATTGTGATGTCTATGAAGAAAGTCTAACAATATGTAGAAATGCAGTTTAGAATATCTGAATGAATGTGGATTTCTCTTTGAAACCTGTTCAGCATTTTGGTTCTCATGATTGAACTAGTTAAATTCAGAAACACTGCGTTTTCAATAAAAGCAATGCAAGGCATAGAGAAAATACCCAAGGAGCAGTGAAATGCTGTGGCAACCAAAAATTATCCATTTTCCTTTAATTCCTCTACTTAGAACAGTGCTCTTTCAAATATTGTGTTAGAATACCTAAAGTTTTTCTTTTGAGCAACACTGGAACATCTAGGTTAGAAAGAAGATATATTGCTATAATGAAAACTAAGAGTGTTTGTGATATCTATGAAGAAAGTCTGTCAATATGTAGAACTGCAGTGTAGAATGTCTGAATGAATGTGTATTTCTCTTTGAAATCTGTTCAGCACTCTGGTTCTCATGATTGTACTACTTAAATCCTGAAAAACTGTGTTTTCCATAAAAGCAATTCAAGGTATGGAGAAAATACCCAAGCAACAATGAAGTTCTAGGAAAACCAAAAATTATCCATTTTTCATTAATTCCTCTAATTAGAACAGTACTATTTCTAGGATTGTATTAGATTATCAAAGTGTGTCTTTTGAGAAACATTGGAACATCTAGGTTAGAAAGAAGCAGAGATATCACTATAATGAAAACTAAGAGTTTAGGTGATATTTATGAGGAAAGTCTGACTTTATGTAGCATTGCATTGTAGAATATCTGAATGAATGTGGATTTCTCATTGAAATCTATTCAGCATTATGATTTTCATGATTGTATTATTTAAATCCAGGAACACTGTGTTTTCCATTCAAGCAGAGAAAATTATGGAGAAAATACTAAAGAAACAGTGAGTATCTATAGAAACAAAAAACATCCTTTCTCCATTAGTTCCTCTGCTTACAACAAAGCTTTTTCTGTTATAGTATTAGAACTTCAAACTGTATCTTTTGAGACTCACTGGAACATCTAGGTTAGAAAGAAGCAGAGATATGGCTCTAATGAAAACCATGAGTTTTTATGATGTCTATGAAGAAATTCTGACAATATGTAGAAATGCAGTTTAGAAGTCCTGAATGAATGTGGATTCCTCTTTGAAATCTGTTCAACATTCTTGTTCTAATTATTTTATTATTTAAATCCAGAAACACTTTTTTTTTTTTTCAATAAAAGCAATGTAATATATGGAGAAAATACCCTAGGAAACTTGATGTGCTTAGAAAACCAAAAATTATCCATTTTCAAATGAATGCCTCTACTTGGACAGTGTTCTTTCTGGTATTGTTTTAGAATATTAAAAGTTTTTCTTTTGAGAAACAGTGAAACATCTAAATTGAAAAGGAGAGATATCACTATAATGAAAACTAAGAGTGTTTGTGATATCTATGAAGAAAGTCTGACAACATGTAGAAATGCAGTGTAGAATGTCTGAATGAACATGGGTTTCACATTGAAATCTACTCAGCATATATTAATTACATCCGAAAACACAGTGTTTTCCACTGAAGCCAATAAAGTAATAATAATACTGAAAAGACAGTGAGGTTCTAAGAAACCAAAAAATTACACATTCCACAGTGATTCTTCTACTTACAACAGTGCTGGTTCCATTAAAATATTAGAAAGGTGAATTGTGTGTTTTGAGAAACACCAGAATATCTAGGTTAGAAGTAGGCAGATATATCACTGTAATGAAAACTAAGAGTTTAAGTAATATGTACGAATAAAGTCTGACAATATGTAGAACTGCATGCTAGAATGTCTGTATGAATGTGGATTTTTCATAGAAATCTAATCAACATTCTGGCTCTCATGATTGTATTACTTAAATCCAGAAACACTGTGTTTTCCATTCAAGCAGAGTAAGTTATGGAGAAAATATTAAAGAAACACTGAGAATGTATGGAAACAAAAATTATCCTTTCTTCATTAATTCCTCTACTTAGAAAAAAGCTGTTCTGTTATACAATTAGAACATCAAAGTGTTTAGACATACAGAAACATCTAGGTTAGAAAGAAGCAGATATATTACTATATGAAACTAAGAGTTTTTGTGATATCTATGAAGAAAGTCTGATAATATGTAGAAATGCATTGTAGAATGTCTGAATGAATGTAGATTTCACATTGAAATCTACTCAGCATTCTGGTTATCTTGATTATATTACTTACATTTGAAAAAAGTGTTTTTTTTGTTTTTTGTTTTTTGTTTTTTATTTTTTTTTTTTTACTAAAGCTTAGCAAGTAATATCAATAATACCGAAAGGACAGTGAAGTTCTATAGAAACCAAGGGGTTACACTTCCTTCAGTGCTTCCTCCACTTACAACAGTGCTGATTCCATTGTATTATTAGAAAGATGAAGTGTGTGTTTTGGGAAACAGTGGAATATCTAAAATGGAAAGTAGCAGAGCTATCTGCATAAGAAAAGTAAGAGTTTTTACGATATCTATGAAGAAAGTCTGTCATTATGTATAACTGCAGTGTAGAATGAGTGAATGTGGATTTCTCTTTGAAATCTGTTCAGCATTCTGGTTCTCATAATTGCACTACTTAAATCCAGAAACACTGTGTTTTCCATAAAAGTAATGTAAAGTATGGAGAAAATACCCAATCAACAGTGAAGTGCTAGGGAAACCAAAAATTATGTATTTTCTATTTATTTCTCTACTTAGAACAATGCTATTTCTGGTATATTATTAGAATATCAAATTGTGTCTTTTGAGACAGCTGTTTCTGTTATACAATTAGAACATCAAATTGTGTCTTTTAGACATACAGGAACATCTAGGTTAAAATGAAGCAGAGATATCACTATAATGATATAGTGTTATAGAGTTTTTGTGTTATCTATGAAGTAAGTCTGACAATATGTAGAAGTGCAGTGTTGAATGTCTGAATGAATGTGGATTTCACATTTGAGATCTATTCAGCATTCTGGTTCTCATGAGTATAGTACTTAAATCTGAAAAGACTATGTTTTCCACTAAAGCATAGCAAGTAATACCAATAATACCGAAAAGACATTGAAGTTCTATAGAAATCTACCTGTTATATTTACTTTAGTGATTCTTCTATTTATAACAGTGCTATTTCCATTATAATATTTGAAAGGTGAAGTGTGTGTTTTGGGAAATAGTGGAATATCTAAAATAGAAAGAAGGAGAGCTGTCTCCACAATGAAAAGTAAGAGTTCTGTGTTGCAGTTTCCTAGATTTCCTCAACTTGTTGCTCTTGGGTTGCCCTTTATGTCATTAACTTGGGCTTTCTGATTGTATTTTGGGTTTGTTGTTATGTGTTGCTCCTTTCCTTCCAATTGGTTGATTGAGAGACATTCCTTCTATATCATCTTATGCACTGTTTTTGAGCTACTCTTAAAACAAAACCAATAGTCCAGGCAAAATAAACACTCTTTCAGAGATATATTTCTCCTTTAATTCCCCTTTAGACTGCCTATGAACCTAGCTATATACCCATACCCTCCAAGGTAACCTCCACTTTTAATCACATGTCCAGCTGCAACTGAGCCAATCTTAATAGAAATATAGATATGATAAGGCTGTTATAAGAAAGGAAAATGATTAAGTTGACTCAAGTATAGATAATTCTGAAGGGTGCAAAGAAGTAGCAAAGATAGTAGGGGTATGAGAGAGAAAGCCAACTTATCTCTTATATAAAAATGGGGAGGGGGAAATCAGAATGTTTCAAGTGCAAGTGAACCTATATATATGGTTGCTGCATCCACCTCCCTGTCCACCCTCAATGAGCACTGATTGATCCAGGTGGAGCCAGGACACATGTGCTTTTAGAGGAAAAAAAATAAAAAAGAATGTGTAGTCCCTACTAGCACACCCACAAAACAAAAAGGAGGGGGGATGTTTAAGCAGCTGGGGAGGGGAGGAATCCTTAGACTGAAGACTGGAAATGAGCAGGAGAGTGAGTAGACTTAAAAACAAGAGTAGGAGGAGGTTCTTGGGTTCTTAGATGGATTGAGATAAGGGAGGATTAAAATTATGGGAATTGGAGGGAAGATGGCGACAGAGTAGAGAGCAGTGCTGATGGTGTTCTCGAGTACCAAAGCAGCTAGACAGGATAAGGAGTGTGAGACGTCTTCAGGACCCTAGGGATTGGAACGGGCAGCATCTGGACACAGGGGAGCACAACCCAGAGGCAGAGGAGGCCAGCAGGACAGTAGCTGAGGCGTTCCTGACCAACTGGCCGGCAGGCCGAGGTCGGCTCTGGGCAGGGGCGGCTCTGCCCAGAGGGGCATGTTTGACTGGGGCCAGTTCCGGGCTCGCTGGTGACTGGAAGTCTCAACAGAGAAGTGCGGGCAGCGAGGGCGAACGCCGTAGGGAACACAGAATTGAACTCTTGCAGGGGAGGGACTGTGTGAGAGACTCGCCCCAGCAACGGGGAGAGGAGGCTCCACGCGGGGTTAGAGGAAAAGAGTCCTGCAAGAAGCCAGAGCAGGGGAGCGGGAGGTGCGCCAGCGGGGTGGCGAGAAGGCCGAAGACGGAGCTGCTGGGCCACCGGGGAAACAGCAGCTAGCATCCCCTGCGAGGGGGGAGGCCTAGCCCTGCGCAACCACACAGACCCCCAGGCTCCGCGGGGAACTCCAAAAGGTGAGCCGGTGAGCCGGTAACTAGTGGCGGGCTACCCGCCATTGCCTGAGACAAAGGCCGCGCCACCCACGCCTGGGAGGGGCTCATCACAAAGGCTGCTTAAAGGACTCCGAGGAGAGCTGGTTGGCTTGGGGGCGTGGTGCCCGCCCCGGAAGGGTGGGACAGTGTAGGCAGACCCCGGTCAGTGTTGACTGACAGGCCGGGCCTCCTCCCGGAACTGCAGGGGTGGGGCCAGTCCTCACAGGGACCAGTGAAGTTGCAGGCTGCCCTGCAGAAGTACTGGGAGCGAGTCCTGGGCAGGAACCTCTGCCAGGAGTGGGAGGGGGCTCCCTGCGGGCTCCAGAACATCGGCAGCCCTAAAACCCAGCCAGGCTGCTAAAGGCCCAGCCTACCTGGGGGCGGACACTCAGAATCAGCCCTATTGTGACAACCAGAGGCCCTGCCATGCACCAAGACCGGCTAGAATATAGGCTATAGACTGTAAAGTCCTGACCAAGAAAAAGAGGCAGCATCAGGAAAGGGATTGCTGCCAATCTCAAGCACCTGAATTATACCGAGAGCAATATGAACTATGAAGCCCCAACATATCCTTTGCAAAAGTTACTTCACACATATTCTTAATCCCCCCCATATCTCAATCCACCTACATACCCAAGACCCTCCCCTACTCTCGAATTAAAGTCTACTCACTCTGTGGCTATAACGCATTCCAAGTCCTCAATCTAAGTATTCCTCCCTTCCCCAGCCTTTTTAAACCCATTCTTTATTCTTTTCTTCCTTCCTCTTTTTTTTTTTTTTTTTTTTTTTTTTTTTTTTTTTTCCTTTTTTTT
>PVIW01011680.1:0-36185 GCA_004026585.1 Noctilio leporinus | reverse complement strand
CCCATACTGTTTTCCACAGTGGCTGCACCAGCCTGCATTCCCACCAACAGTGTATGAGGGTTCCCTTTGCCCCACATCCTCGCCAACACTTGTTGTTTGTTGATTTGCTGATGATTGCCATTCTGACAGGTGTGAGGTGGTATCTTAATGCAGTTTTAATTTGCATCTCTCTGATGACTAGCGATGTTGAGCATTCTACTATACAGAAAATTTAAGGGATGTAGTTAAGGTAGTACTTAGGAACTTTGTAACACTGACTGTGTTATCTTTCAAAAAATGGAAAATTAATGAGTAAACATTCAATTTGAGACTTTGAAAAAGTATAACGTTATAAACCAAAAGAATATAGAAGATATTGAATGTTAAAAAAACAGAAATGAATTAAGTAGAAAAAATAAAGATCAATAAAATCAGTAGCGGGTAAAAATAGATAAGTTCCTAGAAAAAAAGTGATAAATCAAATATAAATAATATTCAGACAATCAAAAAACAAGAATTCTTGGTAATTAAAAATATGATAGCTAAATTAAAGAAGTTCATACAAGATTTATTAAGGAGATTAACTTTTTAAAAATCCCCAGAAAGTAAACTAAAGAAAAAGTGGAAAATTAGTAAGAAAGTCAGGAAGCCAAATATCTAAGTAATATGGGTTCCAGAAGTATATAATAGAGAAGGGACAGGGTGGGAGTTAATAAAGGGTAAAGGTGGCCAAATATATGATGACAGAAGATGATATGACCTTGGGCATAGGACACAGAATGCAATATATTGATTACGCATTATATAAATCTCCACTTGAACCCTATATGATCTTATTAACCATGTCACTGCAATAAATTTGATTTTAATAAAGAGAAAGTTAACAGCCCGAGAAGATGACAAACTAATATTTAAAGACCATTGCTGAAATTCCAAACCAAGCAAAAGAGTTTTAAAGAGGAGGAAGGAAAATAATAGAAGAAATTTTGAAACATTTTAATATTTATTTTTATTCCTTTTTTGTTTGAAATTATCTTTTTACATCCTTATTCTTCACTGGCAATTGTTTTCTTTGAGCATGTTGAAGATCACATTTCACTTGCTTTAGTCTTCCATTGTTTTTATTGAGAAGTCAGTTATCAATCCGTCATTGAATTTTTTTTCTTGCATACTTGTTTGTTTTATCTTTGGTATTTTGTAATTTCACTCTGATATCTAGGAATGGCTTACTTTCTTCTTAATTTATCATTGGACCTCCTGATAGGAGGCAAATTCCTGCCTTCTATTCTGGCAAATTCTCACTAGTATCTCTTGAAACATTGCTTCTGCACCATTCTCTTTCTTCTCTTCTTCCAGAACTCCAGTTTTTAAAAGTTGGGATTTCTCATTCTATTCTCATGTCTCTTAATCTGTTATTTTCCATTCTCTTGTTGCTCTGCTGTGTTGTAAAAAATTCTTCTGACCTATCTTCTAGTTCTTTATTCCTCTGGCTCTAGTTCTTGGTTCAACACTAGTAGTATCACCTGGGAGTTCGTTAGAAATGAATCTCTGGCCTCATCTTAGACCAACTTTAACATGCATATTAATTACTTAGAGACTTGTTGAAATTCAAATTCAAATTTATAGGTCTGGAGTGAGACCCAAGATCCTGCATTTCCAACCAGCTACCCAAGAGCTGCCAATGCTGTTGACATGAGGACTACACTTTAAGGAGTAAAGTTCTAGTTCACCCAAGCCATCATCAGCTCTCTGTATTCTCCTATTAAAGCCATTCATTGAATTAAAAAATGTTCTTTCTAGAAGTTCCCTTTAGTTCTTTTTTAAGTATGTTACATCAATTCCTAGTTTTCTGTTTTCTGAAGATATTTTCAAGTTGTCTTTTCTATAATACACTAAACATGATTATTTTATCGTCTGTGTCTGATAATTCTGATATCTAAAATCCTCATGAGTGTGTCTCTATTTTTGTTCTATGGATTCTTGCTCATGGTGCCTTGTTTCTTCGTGTGCTTCGTTATATTGTACTGCAGGATGCTCGTAGTCCTTAAAATGCATCTATGAAGATTACGTGAGGCATAAGATAAAGGTGCCTTATTTCCATAAAGGATTTGTGTTTGTGTTTATCAGTTCTAAAGGCTAGTAAGCAGGGACTGCGTTAAACTAAACAGATACCTTGAAGTTTTTTAAAGAACTAATGTGAATTTTGACTGCAAATCCAAGTGAGGGACATCTTGTGGTTATAATCTCTGACATGTATTTCTTTTTCTTTTCTTCCACCCTGCTCAGCATCAAGGAAAATTTCCTTATAGTCTTCTATGGATAAGGATGGGTTACGTTCATTGTTTATTTAACCTTACTCTGGGAAACAAACCATTCTAAAAACCTGGATCAACAGGAAAGAATCTTCTAGTAGACGGACTTGCCCTTAAAACAAGTCTCATACTGGAACTTCATACCAAAGGCCACATTTACACTGTATGGCCAATGTCCTTATGGCAAAATGACTGTAAACTCAGTTTATTTCTCGAAATCGCTGCTTCCCCTTCCATTTTGTCCTAGTCGGTCTTTCTATCTTGTTAGCTCTTTGGTTCTTTTATATTTTTGCGTCTTGGCCCATATTTTGTAGCACTGCTTGATCAGAGGATTGCTGTAATCTGACCTACTAGATTTCTAAAATTCTAGTCAACATAATTCTTTAAAAATGAAAACCAGATCATGCTACTTCACCTGCTCAAAAACCCTCCTGTGGTTTTCCATAAAGCTCAGAATATAATCCAAAGTCTTTACAATATAATACAATGTCTTGCAAGGCCCTGGGTGACTTGGCCTTCTGCTGCCTCTTAGACCTGAGCTCTGCCATCTCTCCCGCTGTAGCCACACTTCCCTGCCCCCTGCTCAGCACCTAGAATAGGTGTTAAATATGTATTCTTAGTGGAATAAGTGAACTCCTGCATATCTATAAGAAAAACACAGCCCAATAAATAAGTTAAGTTGATAATGCACATACTCCATGACTCAGTAATTCTTGTTCTGAAACCTAAAGAAATCATCAATTATGTGCTCAAGGAGACATGTATAAAAATATTCAGAGCAGCATTTTTAAAATTATATAAAGTAGGAAAAACCTAACTGCTCTTCAAAGGGAAAACAGACATATACACTATTTCACTCATAAACTGGAATTCAATGCTAGAGTTCAAAAGAATGGACTACATCTATATTTATCAATGTGCCTAAGTGACCCAATGTAATGTTGTGTAAAAAAGTTGCAAATGGATATATGCAATATACAATTATATACATCTAAGATCACAAAATAGGCTATTTATGGGTACATACATTCATAGTGAAAGTCTTTTAAAATGGATGAGAAGCATACAGTAACTTCAGATTAGACATTTTCCTTGAAAATGATGGGAAGGATAAGAAAGAGTTGGAATGAACTGCAGCTAATTTTTTTCAGAAGAGAGACAATGGTAGCAAATATAGCAAAATATTAATCTTTAATCTAGATGCTACATATAGAAATTATAATTTTTTCTGTATGTTTGACATGTTTCCTAGTTTATTTCAAAAACTCACCATATCTTTGACTATCACAAAGATACCCAACATAATAAAATATTTGGCAATATTAATAAAATTGAATTTAAAATTGAATTTTAAGTGAAATTAGTTCAGTTAAGCAATTAATTAGCAAGAACATAAAAGGAGAAAGTGGCATTTACAAAACATAATAATGTCACCTGAAGGAAAAGAGCTACATGTTTTTTTAAAAGAGAATTAAAATACTTAAAACCAGGTTTGTGGAATTATTAAACAATCAGTAGGCTAAGAACATTATTATCCACCATTTCATCCACACCTTCAAGAACTGAAGTCGGTCCCCCATTATCTGCTCCAGCTTTATTTGGTTGAAGAAAAAAAAAGACACCAGATTACTGGATCATCACTGGATCATCCCAGTAGGGGAGAACTGCTAAGTGTATTATACATGTTACAATGAGTGAAGACTTTTAAGGATAACCAGAACTTCTTGAATATTTGGTATACAACCTCATTGTTTTAATGTTTTTATAAATATAATAGTTCCCAGCACCACACTCAGAAGGTAGTGCTTGGGCTTTGATGTCAGCTTCGTTATATTGTGCGGGCTTTACTACCTACTACCTGTGAGACTTTGGGCTTTCCACTGTTGAACGATCTGTCAATTTAATCACCCTTCCTTTGAAAGTCGTCCATCTTTTTTCTCTGGCTGTATTTAAATTTCTTTCCTTTGTGTTTTCCAATTCTCTCATCATGTAATTAGATATTAATCAAATTTTTTAATTCATGCCTTTTAGAGCATATTGGACTTCCCAATCTGCGGACTGATGACATTCAACAGTTTGGGAAAATGAGGTATCCTCCCTTCCTTCTGGGAGTCCAGTTAACCTGTGTGGGAATTTTTATTTATCCTCATTGTGTCTTTATCATTCATATTTTTTATCTCTTAAACTCTTAAGAGATAATTACTTCAATCTTTTAACGCACTAATTCTTTTCTCAGCTCTGTTCAACCTATGGTCAACCCCATTAACTTCTCTTTGTAGTTTATGTGGTATTTTTTCCAAATATGGTTGGACTTTTATTAATAGCCTCCTACCATTTATTTATATCTTCAATCCTTTCCTTTATTTCTTTAAACATGATAAACATTTTGTATTCTATCCCTAGCCATTGCAATACCTGAAGCTTTTTCAGGTGTGCTTCTTCTGCGTCTTGTCTCAACTGGCTGTCACTTCGGGTGCCTTCTTCCCCATGGGTTTGTCATTTTTCTGAATACGTAAGCTTTGTTTCTTAGAACTTCAGCTGAGAGATCTTGAGGACTAGGTGGAAGGTGGATTCATGCCTGGAAGACTGGCATTTGCTGATGTTTGCTTGAAATCCCTTGTAACTAAAGTCTCAACTTGAGATGTTTTGAACCATTCAAGGAATATGAGTATGTGGGTTAGCCTGTGATTATCAAGCATCTGGAGACATTTTTGCTTCCTCTGTTACTCAGCTCTGTGGAGTTCCTAATTAATTGGGAGAGACAGGGCAGAATCTAGAATTAAATTTCTAACTTTGGAGAGTTCTTGGCTTTGTTTTTATTCTCTTTATTTTACCAAAGCTGTGAAAACCTACGTTCAACTCGCTTGGTAGCAAATGCCCTCAAAGCAAAAGTCAGCTTCAGGGCTCCTTTACCTGGTTCCCACTTTTGTTTATTCTTTGGCTTATATGAAAAAAATAATCTCACCATAAATCACCTAACAAATTAGTAATTTTTGGTTCCTGCCATGTATTTATTGCTATAACCTGAAAACCAAGCACCTTTTATTTATGTTGTGGGCTTTTTTATTAGAAATCGTCCCTGTTCTGGAAACAGCCCAGGGTGTTTCCAGAGTATCTAGGTGAGTAGATAAAAAAGCTGTGGTAGGCCCTGGCTGGTGGCACAGTGGATAAGGTGGAGCCTGTGAACCCAAAGGTCGCTGGTTCAATTCCCAGCTAGGGCACACCAGGTTGCAAGCCAGGTCTCCAGCCAGGTCCGTAGCTGGAGGCAGGTGAAAGGCAACCATACATTGATGTTTCTCTCCCTTTCTTCCTCCCTCCCTGCCCTTCTCTCTAAAAATAATGAATAAAATCTTTAAAAATATTTAAAAATACAAAATAATAAAAAATAAAAGCTGTAGTATATTTACAGAACGGAATTCTACGTGGCTGTAAAAAAGAAAGAACTCTTCTTTCTTTACCCTTTGTGACAACATGGATGGACCTGGTAAATATTATGCTAAGCAAAATAAGCCAGTCGGAGAAACACAAACATCATACGACCTCACTCATATGTGGGATCTAATGAACAAAATAAACTGACCAAATAGAACCAGAGGCATGGATACACGGAACAGACTGACAGATCTCAGATGGGATGGGGTGGGGGAGGACTGGAAGAGATTAGCCAAAGAACATGTATGCATAGCCCATGGTGACAGGCAACAATGTGGTGAAGGTGAGCTGGGAGCTGGGTGGAGTCAGGAAAAAGGGGGGGGGGGGGGGATGGGAGACATCTGTAGTTGTGTAAACAATAAAACTGTTTTTAATAAAATAAAGTCTAAGAAAAAAGTCCCATAAGCAAATCTATAATTATTTCAAAATAAAACATTTTTAAAAATAGTTTCATAATACAATGCTTTTAAAGATCTGAAAATGTTTACACTTTTTCAATAAGCTTCACATGACCTAAAGCAGAGCTCAGAAACTTAAATATTCACCAGGGCCAGCAAGTAAAATGCATGGGTAAAGAAATTCAAGTGTAGGAAAGAGAAACAAAACCCAGAGAACACATGTCTTTTTTAAAAGCAGCAGCCACAGCCAATTCCCACTACATGGACATATGGGTTTGTCTTGACAGGTCGCCTGGTATTTTAAGAAAAGGCAAAAATCTGAATTTTTAAAATATGAAGTGTTCCAATTTTAAAAGTAATCAATTGACTCAAATGTCTTTCAAAATGCTTTGTGAGCTTAATATTTCAATAGATCCCAGGTGGCTCATGGACTATCAGTTTCTTACCTTTGCCTTAAATTATGTGCTATACAGCATTTTAACCTTACACCTTGAGGGAAATTAAGTGACCAATGATAAAAAGCTCCATATATACTAAGAGAACCGATCTAGAATCCACTTCTTCTTGTCCTAAAGCTATTCCTTTGCTATAATTCTATTACTTCTTCATCTAACAAAGGAAATACACACCCAGGTTAGTCAGACGTGCAAGTTAGTGATCACAATATGTGTGTTTTTAAATTAAGAAAAGATGGCATAAGGTTCACATTTAATTAATCCAGATGTTCTGGCTCTTCTGAAATGTTTTTAGGTAGAAACTTCAGAAAATAAATTGTTGAAGACTAACCAGTTGTTTATGCCTCACAAATCCGGCTTTAAACGTATAGGACACAATTGTAAGCAATTTTTAAACAAAATGTTAACTAAGCAAATACCTGTATCTTTATAGTTTTTTAAAATCGCATCATGTAGATATTCTTAATTTCTGGAGAAAAGTTTAATTAGTTCAGAGCTGACAGAAAACTGGACTTCAATTCCGAGGCTTAGCCGTAATACAGACTATACCCATCCATTCATTCAACGCATACTGTGAATTTACAAGCTTGCAGGAGGGTAAGGACAGGGTATAGCCTCACGTAATTTTAATGGAGGCAAGTGCTACCGTAATGCAAAAGGATGAAGCTAGTGTAGCTAATTACCTCTGATCATAACAGCCCTCAGAAGGAGATGTATTACCACACTGATTTTGTCAAATACAGGTAAGTCAGCCACAAAGCCAGACAAGAAGTGTTCTGACTCCAATCCACAGCTGAGATTCTGCGAAGTTCAAAGGAGTCATTCGTCATTCTTCCGCACTTCTACTCTAAAAGTTAATGAACGTCTTTGTAAAGCAATTTTTTCCTGCCGTCCTAACAAACGCTGGTTTTGTCCTCATAGTCGTTAGTTAAAGCCACCTCAACTCAATCACAGGCAGCAAGTCAGGCCTCTCCCTGCCCCTCTTCGTGGAGTTGCAAATTAACTTAAACTTGAAAGACAGCTCCAGCACAAAGAGAAGCAAATTTTGCCGGTTAGTAGAAGCGGAATCAGTTCGGCGCGAGGGTCGTCTGAATCTAGCCGCCTTTGCACAAAGTCGAATCCAGATCCAAAGTCACCAGCCCTGACTACGCCGTTTAACACTGCAAGACCAGGTCGCACCTCAGGGCGTCAGCAGGCCCAGCTCGAACTTTTCTAGACGCAGGCGAAGGCGATAGGAAACTAGACACTGGACTCGCTTTTTTGGACTGAAATATTATTGACAGCCAAGGCCTGAAGAAGCCAAAGCCGACAACAGCCGAGCGGCAGCGTGGTGCCACCGCCATGCAAGCAGGTCGCACACCGCTCACCTTCACAGTCGGCACCCGACCGCCCCCCGGCCTCCAGACCCTGCGCCAGCTCCGGATTCAAGACCCAGAGTCCGGCGCAAAAGGCCACCATTGCGGCTGGGCTCGCGCACCACATGCTGAACCAGCCGCTCCAAACTCCTAAGACACCTGCACCCACAAGTAGGTAGCTCCGACGCTATAATTGGAAACTGCTACCGGACTCCGAGGAGAGAAGCAGTCAGGAATTTTAGGGCAATGACGCAACTCAACCCATAGTTTCCATTGGGTGTCATCAAAAGAGGCAAAGAACCAGGCGGAGCGTAGGAGCGCATACCATTGTGGGTTTTTTTTTCCTTTTAATTAGTCTCCCCAGACCCGCGACTGGCGCGTGCGCAGTACAGCTCACGCAGTGCCTGTTCTGCGAGGCGGGAGGAGGGGGGGGAGAGGCACAACGCTATTCGTCCCCTGCCCCGCGAGAGGCGGGACCTTCGCAGTGATTGGCGATCACGCGGGAGACCGCGGCGTTTGGACCGGACGCAGTGGGCGGGCGGGAACGTGAAGTCTCCGCGGTGCCTGATGGGGCTGTTGGGAGCTTGAGACCTGTAGCCGGCCGAGAACACTTTACAGCTCGTGCTGTCCTTCCCGCCTCATGGCGGCCATCGGAGTTCACCTGGGTTGCACATCAGCCTGTGTGGCCGTCTACAAGGTGAGGGAATGAGGAGCTGGGCCACGGGCCTAACGTCTGCTACCCTGCTGAGTGCGGGGCTAGGTCTTTTGGTTACCTAGGGCGTTGTGAACGGCGTGTCACTGGCCTAGTAACGCGCGGAGAGGCGTTACTAAGGGGAAGTTTCGGGGCAAAGGGCCGGATGGACCGGACCTCGTCTCCTGTGACTCTGGAAAGCCAGCAGCGCCCTGGTGGAGGGTCGTAAAGAAGCTGGTGCGTGGGGTCCTCGGACGTCCAGGCCGCACGAGGTCGGGAGCTGTTTGGGGGATGTCGTGGGTTCAGGGAAGCCCGGAAGGGGGCGGACCCGGGATGTCAAGGCCTGAGGAGGCCCACATGGGTCTCGGGACGTCGCGGGTTCCTTGAGGCCGGGAGGAGAGCGGGCCCCGGGACGCCCAGGCTACAGGGGTTCCCGCGGGGCCTCGGGGGTGTTGGGGCCGCAGGAGGCCTGGCGGTTTCCAGAGTGTGCCCGGAAAGGGGGGTGGCCGCTCTCTGGAACTGGAACTGTGGATCCCGTGCAGCCTGGGAAGCGAGTGGATGGCGCGTGGTCTACTGACTTGGCCTTTCCTGAAATTAAGAGAGCTTGACAAGGAGTTGTGGCCTTCCGCTCAGCAACGGGGAGTTGGAAGGAACAATAATACTCCATTCCCGTGACACTCCTGCCTTTACAGGTCAAATGATTGGTAAGGAAAAGCCAAAGGGATTCGTGCCACTTCATCTTACGTAGGAAGGGGAAGAAAGATGTACTTGTAGAGAAAGGAGAATGAGAAAGGATGGTGTAATATTACTAGATATAGAAAGGTTGCTATTAGGTTTGTTCCGATTATTGAACGTGCAGAGAAGACTAAAAAGGAAATGCGGCAGTTCTTCATGGAAGGTTGACCTTATGTAAAATCTAGGAAATTAATGTTGGCAGTTAAACCTACTAGTTTAAAATATTGATAGAGCACCCTGGCTGGTTTGGCTCCGTGGACTGAGGTCTGCGAACCAAAGGGCCACCGCCGGTTCGATTCCCAGTCAGGGCACAGTCCTGGGTTGCGGGCCAGGTCCCGGGTCGCGGGCCAGGTCCCCAGTTGGGGGCGCAGGAGGGGCAGCCACAGCTGATGCTCTTCTTTCTCCCTCCCTTCCCCTCTCTGAAAATAAATAAAATCTTTTTTAAAAAAATTGATAGGGCACTTTTTCTTTCCACATGTATAGCAAAGTAACACTGGACCACATATGTCTGAATATGTCTAAAGTCTACGTATATTTCACTCGAAAAGAACTAATACAGTTGTGTGTTTTCTCCAGGATGGCCGGGCTGATGTGGTTGCAAACGATGCAGGTGACAGAGTTACTCCAGCTGTTGTTGCTTACTCAGAAAATGAAGAGGTACTGTTCCCCCTCGTTTTTGTGCTTTGAAATCAGAAAAAAAAATTACATGCATTGTAACACATGGCTCTCTTTCAGGTTGTTGGATTGGCAGCAAAACAAAGTAGAATAAGAAATATTTCAAATACTGTAATGAAAGTGAAGCAGATTCTTGGCAGAAGGTATGGAATAAAATATTACATTTACATATGGTAATTAAAATGTGTTTATACATTCTAAACATGACGCACAATGAAACTAGAACACCATCTTGTTGTTGTTTTTTATGACTGAGACATTTCAGGGAGTACCCCACCCAGTAGGCTGTTTCTTTTGATGATTAGCATTGTCTTCTCAACGATGAGGTTCACTCATACATTTGTTTCTTGCTGACAGATCTGTTTGTGTTGATAAGTGCCAAAATTCCTTTCATTTTGACAGTTTGTGTCATTCAGAGATAGTAATTTTTACTTCTTTTTATTTTTTAATTGAGGGAACTAAAAAGATTATGTGGGAATTTGATGACTTTATTGCCTTGTAGTTGTTTTTTGCAAAATTATTACATTTAGTCATAATTTATGTATACACTATGGATTTTCTTATTCTCGTCCTTTATGACACTTTATGGGAACTAGTTTTTTCAGTAGCTTACAAATTTAATCATTCGAGAAACAGCTTAATTAATATCTTAAATAAGAATCAGGTTAATCATCTGTTCCAACGTTAATTAAAAGATTAAAGAGGCTTGCTTCCCCAGACTCACGTTTCCTCAAATTATAGATTCCCATAATAATTAAGGGGTTTCATTGCTGGACTAGTAATGCTTGATACAATGTTTAGTGTTTTTTAATTTTTTTTATTTTCAGAGTGCTTTCGCATCTATTATTTTACTTAATCTTCTCAAATTCCTATATACAATTGGTAAGGTTTTAATCCCTCTTCATTTATAGGTGAGAGAATCTAGGTACCCTATATTAGGGGAGTGAACTAGATAGGACTCCAGTTTAGGACTTCTAACCCTGAGTCCAGGTTGTTTCTTTTCAATGTTGAAAATGTAAATAGAAATTTTCCTTATGTTTATTTTGGGATTTGGGGATTATAAATTAAGTTTAATATTTGTTGTTTTTTTATACATAGAGATATTTTTATTATTCCCCTGTGTGTAGTTAAACTGAACTTGACACCTTTTTTTCCTTAGGCTATCTATGCACTAAGCCAAAAACTAGTATTTTAAAGAGAGTCAAATTTTTGTGATGATGAAAACAAATCAGTTGGTGTCAAAGATATTCAAATTAACAAATTCTGAAAAAAAGCAGAGTTATAGATGGATGATGAAGCTAGATTCACTGTAAGCAGTCAACAGTATGGTTTTTCAATTGAACTTTTTGAGTAATTGTACATACTGTTGTAAGAAATGATACAGAGATTCTGTGTATTACTGGATGTATCACTTTCTCCCAATGAAAACATCTTGCAAAATATGGTATAGTATCATAACCAAATACTGACATTGATACAATCAAGATATAGAACATGTCCATAAATCTGTCCCTTGATAGCCCTGTTTGTTTTATGCTGCTATTTTGGGGCTGACAGTTGGAGTAATGATATTATTGTTTTCTGCTATATTATGCAAAAAAGCTTTATATTAACAGGAATAACTTTTCTGGCTCTGAAAGTTAACCTTTTAATGAAGGCGTGCAATGCGACAGTCAGATGGGTAATACATAGCCACAGCACGATGCTTGGGCCAAGGTTAGTGAAGGATGAGCACCCTTCAGACAAACTGCTCCACCATGATCCTTCTAGTGCTTTTCCAGAGTAAGCTGCCTCATGTTCCAGGTGTTTCCCATCTCCATCTGTCTACTTACAAGACTGGTGATTTTTATGGACACACAGTTTTACCAGGTTTCAGCCTTGGAAGCATTCTGTCCTTCGTGGAGGATCCAGTCCCCTTGTTATCAAGCCAATAAGGCCCTTTTTAGCCCCTGGCCCTCTGTCTGTCCTGGACGAACTCTCAGACTTGGGCTTTCTCAGTCCTGGCATTTTGCTTATTTTCAACCTACGTACAGGTAGCACTGCTTAACTTGCTGTTGCAATTATCCTTAAACCCTTCCTGTAACTCTCACTCCCCCGTGGCCTTCCAGCCCGAAATTTGGTCCTTGGACCTGGCTTCTCAGCAATTAGCCCTGAGAGGGAAGAATCTGCTGACTCCTGAAAATAGACTGAAAGCACCCAGAGCTTCCCCACACCTTCAGACTTGATGTGTTGCTGCTTAGGAGCTTTCTTCAGCTAGCCTTCCTTTCCAGTCCACTATGGCCAGTTCCAATAGCAGTGCGGGCATCCGGTGGTCCAGACAGGAGACACGAACTCTTCTCTCCATACTAGGCGAGGCAGAGTATATTCAGCGCCTCCAGACTGTGCATCATAATGCAGATGTTTATCAGGCTGTGTCTAAGCGAATGCAGCAGGAAGGCTTCCGCCGCACCGAACGTCAGTGCCGCTCCAAGTTTAAAGTTCTGAAGGCATTATATTTAAAGGCATATGTTGCCCATGCTACAAGTATGAGTGACCCACCACACTGTCCATTTTATGATACATTGGATCAGCTTCTTCGAAATCAGGTAGTGACTAATCCAGACAACTTAATGGAGGATGCTACTTGGGCCAAGCACTGTGATCAGAGCTCAGTGGCCTCTGATGCCCCAGGGGAAGAGGGAACCAGCATTCTGAGAACAAAAAGCACTCAGGCAGCAGATCATCAGCCTGTCTTGAAAACAGTTAAGGAATCAGATGAAGATTGTCAACTGAGAATCAATGACCAGATCCGAGAAACCAGTGACCTTGAGGACTCCTGGGATGAATCCTCAGGCCCAGGTAATTCCCAAACATGTGAAGGATTGGGGTCTCAGAGTCACGTGGTTCTAAACAACAGTATGTTTGGATGGTGTTCTTTTCAGCATTGTCCCTATTTTTTTTACCCCTTTTCCTCCTTTTTTTTAAAACCTAGTAGTAAGAAAAGGGGCTCTAGGTATTTAAAAGCTATGACGCTAGGTAAATAAAGTATTAGAACTCTTTAAATGTAGAAGTACTCTTTAGAATCAAAATATTTTGGAGTTTTTTATAATGGATACTTAGGCATTTGTAGATATAGAATGGATTGGATAGCTAAATGGAAAGGGACTCAGGAAGGTAAGAGGGAGATTTTGGAGGTAGGACTACAACGGGCTAAAATGTCCAGACTGAGAAAATGAACTCTTTCCAGTCCCTTATGGAATGAGGCCTTTCCAGGAATGACCATAGTTTTGTAATTGTCTCTCAACTCTGCTGCTGGCTCCGTGCATTCCATTAGCAGGAATGTCCTCTCTGCAACATTGTTGCTTTGTTTTTCAGGGTGCTCTCAAGGGACCCCCAGCTACAGCAGTTCCCACCACCTTTTCAGAGGTACACTTGCTCCCTGTCAGAGCAGCCCCATGACCAGACTGGGTGTGTCGGGTGAGCCCAGTCCCTGCACCAGCACCAGCCGAAACAGTCCTGGGGTGGCTTCCACACAGCAGCCTCCAGTCTCCTCCGGAGTTCCTTTTGTTTCTGGTGCGGATAGGCCTTTGACCAGTGAGCCCCCTCCAAAATGGGCAAGGCGAAGAAGGCGTTCAGTGGCCAGGACTATTGCAGCTGAATTGGCAGAAAACAGGAGATTGGCACGAGAACTTTCAAAGCGTGAGGAAGAAAAATTGGACAGGCTGATTGCTATTGGGGAGGAAGCCAGTGCTCAGCAAGACACGGCCAATGAGCTCCGAAGGGATGCCGTGATTGCAGTCAGACGCTTGGCGACAGCTGTGGAAGAGGCAACTGGTGCTTTTCAGCTAGGGCTTGAAAAATTGCTTCAGAGGTTAATTTCAAATACCAGAAGTTAGGAACTCATTACAAAAGGGATGTATATCCTAAACACTTGCCTTTGGGTACCCTGGCTGCTTTTCCTTGTCCTCTCAAAAAAAGGAGTGGATGGGCCATAAATATGCAGAGAAGTAGGAATATATGTGCTAGTTGCTTTTCCCAAACTTCTCCACTAATTGAAAGAATTTGGATATGTGAGAGATGGCCTAATGGAACAGATGGAACCAAGTCCAGAAAGCCAGTTCGTTCTGGCTTTATCACTGATGTGAGGCAATTTAATTTACCTCTCTACACCAGTTTCCCCATCAGTAAAATGGGAGCTAGGTTACAGTTCCTACATGCCTACCTCACAGGGTTGTTGTGAGGATCAAATGGCTAATAGATGTGAAAAGGTTTAAAAACTTAAAACCACTATATCCATATAAGTTATTAATGTATATGACCTTGTCCAAGGTAAAGCAAGAGTAAAGTGCACTAGTTGGCAAGATAGAGAATTATGGTTGTATACCATCACCTCATTGCTTGAATATTTGTTTAACTTGACTGTTTTCTGGAGTTTCAAGTCTTCATTTTTTCTTAAATCCTCTATAGCTCAAGACTACTATAGATACAACATATATTTGTATCTTTCTGTTATTTTCACTGCTATATCTAAGACGCATCTATTAGTAAGCACTCAATAGTGCACCATCTTTCCCTTCATTTTAATAGTTTTTAGACTCTACAAGGATGTAGTTCAGAACTAACAGGAAGCCTCAATCATGTGTTACGGTTCTTATTGATAATGTGATACAATGAGATACAATGAGGCTGTTTTACAAAATACTAAATATAAGTAATTCTTTGCATTCCACATTATTTGGGTCCCTTACATACACAATTATAGATCTTTTAAATTTGGGTTATTGTTTGAATATCATGGAAAGAATTTGGATTATATCAGTTTCCCAAGTCCTCTTAGCTAATTTTATTCTTTTCTGTTAGCCTTGTTAGTAAGCGTCTTATGTGTTACAGAAGGGAATCCCTAGAAAACTCTCCTTCTAGGGAACTTTCCAAAGTCACTTTTTCTCACATAATAAAGATGAAAGATCATCTAGTAAGTGGCATATGATGGAAGAGAACAACTTTGGGGACAGCTGAAGGTGGTGTAAATAAAGATGGCCTGTAATAGATAACTTTTTAGGCACATGCTCTCAACAAACGTTTTCCTCAAAACATCCTCTGGGATGTAGAAAGGTGTTGAGCCTATTTCCAATTTTAAAACTTTATATTCATTCTAGAGGCTGAAGAAGAAAAAAAAAACATGTTGGGAGATGCTTTTATGCTTTGCAGGTTTAGGTGCTTAATGCTGGCAGTACAAACAGGTGAAGAAATGGTGGGGGGCGGAAAAACCCGAAACAGTGACTAAACCATAAATAGATGGCAAGCAAGTAAACTGCTCTGATGAGTGGGATGGATGTAGGAGGCACCTGGTATGGTAGTGTACACTGGAATCTAGTTAGAACTCCTGGGTTCTAGTCCGTCGCAGTTACACTGGCAAATCATTTGAATTATTTTAGGCCATTATATGGAGGGGTAGGTGTCAATTATAACTAGGTAAAAACTAATGTAGGTAGGTAGACTTTTTGGAAAAACGGGGAAGTACTTGGTGAACAGTTAGGCCTATACTTTATTAATCTATTAATGGTAGCAAAATACATAGGCAAGGATTTCTTTCAGATAAGGGAAGTGCTAAAGTACAGAAGTGGAGTTCAACTTTGGAGGTAGTATTGTGAAAAATAATGGGTAAAGTAAACAATTGGGAATAAAATTAAAGGAAAAGGTCTTAAGTAAACAGAAATGGGCAAAACATTAAGTGGAAGGAATTTGAAATAAGGGGACATTGGAAAACACAAGCCCAGAAATCCTGCCTAATTTCTAGGCCTGACCATTTCTACCTGTCCGTCCTTAGGTGGGTCATTTCACCACTCTGTAACTCAGGATCCTCACCTATAAAATGGGAAATTAATAATATCCTACCTACCTCACTGGAGTGTTGTGAAGGTCAATGAATAGATGAATGTAAAAATGCCCTCACACCTGGGAGGCACTAGGCTATGACAGCAGTAGGCAAGAAGACCTTGTAGCACATTAGTACTGGTGTGGGCCAGGTACAAGGGTCTGCTGACTGTGCAAAGGAAGGAAGAGAAAGTGGCACTGTTGGTGAAGGTTGTGATATAATGGTAGGATTAACACTCTGCCTCTAAAGATCGTGATGTAAATGAGGTGCTGTGTATACCAACCTCCCACCACCCCTTGTTTTTATGTTACATAATTAATCCTGGTGTGGACAAAAATAAAGATTTTACTTGTATGTAGTTGTGGGTCAGTTGGCTACTTTCTGGTGCTGTCTGTGATCATTTGTTGTCATTTGCATTCTCTGCTTTCTGCTTTTCTGCTAGCTAATCTTCAGGGTCTTGCCTGCACATGGCCTTGAGAGCTATGTGTGTTTTCTGTCCTCACATAAGCAAAGCCCTCTTTGCATAGCAGCTGAGAAATAATTTTCCATTTCTAAGAGTTTTATAAATGCCATAAACTATTCTTTCCCAGCAAATACCTTGCCTGAGTGGTATATGTATAGCCTACACATAAGAGGATAAATTGTCCTGGTTTACTTAAATTCTGTTCTAAAAAAACTGGTAAATATGCACAAATTATAATACTGGTTCCAAAAAATTTCTGTGGGCACACTTCATCTTTTTTTCCTTACTCTTTAAAACTTATCTGTTTTTTCTCTACCAATTTTTAGGTGAAAGAAGAATATACAAGTATTCAAACAGTTCTAAACCAAAGTAGTCTATTTTAAACCCCTTTTGTCCTCTTATTTATATAGATTAGGGTCATCAGATGTTCAGTAACCTTTCAGCAATTAGACACTTAATTTTCACATCTTATTACACACTTAAGACTGATGTCTAAACAGAATAGCCACAGCTGCTTGAAAGAATGGTTTAAGGGGATGATTTACTTCCCCTTAATTTCCAAATGATATCAAGCCAAGCATTAAGCATTTTTATTTCTGCTGAAGGGGACCAAGTACTTTAATCATGTACCATCTTACTGCCAGGCAATTGGGTAAAGTATGGGCAACTACACTTACAGAGAAGATTTGAGAACAAATACTAACTCTGCCCTTTATTAGCTTAGAAGTCATTGACCCTCTATGAACCTGTTACCTCTAAATTAATACCTGCCAAATTAACCCCACTTAGTTATTGTGAAGATCAAGTGAAATAATATATGTGAAAATATTTTATAGTCTGCATAAACTGCTGTTACTTTTTTTTAACATAACACCCGTTAGTTTTTTCATTGCCATGAACATTTATTTAGTACCCACTTGATATATGACATTATAGATTTACCTACCTATAGTACCCTGCATCTTATTTTATATAACATTCATACTTTTGCTCACTCTTGATTTTGGATGTTGATTCATGGTCAGACCAACAAAAATGGGGTTAAGACAAGTTATTTTGCCCTTAGTATCTCAGTGGTTGGGTTTTTAGGATTATAGATGTGAAGTTGTATAACAAAATCATTGATATGAAAAATTGCCCCCAAATGAACAGTATCTTAATAGCAAAAGCAGAACATTTAAAAGCTATTTACTAGCAAATACAAAGGTTAACACTTTAAAAGAACTACTATAACCATTGTAAATATTTAATCCAGCTGTCTGTAATACTTGAAGTTTTTAAATATTAAGCAACTTTTGTTTATATTTTTATATTTGTTCAATATTATTGAAAAATAGTGTTCTTTAGACCTCATATATGAACAATACTGATTTTAATACTTAACTATGTTTATCTTTGTGGACAGCTCTGATGACCCACAGGCTCAGAAATACATCACAGAAAGTAAATGTTTAGTGAGTATGGTTCTGTTATTACTTCCTTCACACAAAGTAATTGCTAAGATGTTCTCCTATAATATGGGTTTGTAACTTTGTATTTTTATTAAAATTATTCCTTGTTTAACACACTTATAATTTTCTTTTAGGTCATTGAAAAAAATGGGAAATTACGGTATAAAATAGATACTGGAGAGGAAACAAAATTTGTTAATCCTGAAGATGTTGCCAGACTGATATTTAGTAAAATGAAAGGTATTGAGCCAAAGAAAAAATCTTTTAAAAGTTAAATGTATTTTTTGACCTGGGAAGAAGCAGATGATTGAGCAGATTAGCAGTAATTTCACTGGGCCACTAGTTGGCCATGCGACCATGGTTAAATGACTTAACTTCCCTGACTTTGGTTTCCCTAGAAATAATGTAAGTGGTTTGGGCTAGATTCATATTTTCAGAACTTGTTAAGATGAAGTGGCTAAATACATGCAGTGAAGAGTGAGTATTATATCTCCCTCTTTAAAATTGACAGTACGTTCTCAATATATAAGCAGTTTAAGTAAGTCCGATTTCATCACCACTTTAGACAAGGGCTGGAGCTAAGTGGCATTCTTTGAAACAATTTAGGAAATTGTGGAATAGAGTATTGATAAGACTCACAGCAGCTCTGGGATTATATCATGAATTTCTAGGATGTAAGGCAGCCCTTTAATGTGTTGAAATAACATTGTGCTCGGTTTGTCTTTACATTGACACATTAGAAGCTCATTCTTAGGGAAACCAGACTAGTTTGGGAGATGGTTGAAACTTTGAAGCTTAAGAGCCAGGCACCTAGAACTAGTACATAGTACCAAGTTTTCTGTCCACATACTGTATCAAAACCACAAAAAGTAGTGCATGGTTTAAAAGAGCAGGAAAACAAAAACAGGGTGGGACAAACAAGTGGGCTGAAAAATCTTTATAGTTAGAAGGTCTTTGCTGCAAATTGATAAACTCAGAAACTATCAGTTGACATTTTTGTGTCATCATAATTTATTTTTTTATTTTTTTATACATAGAAACAGCTCATTCAGTCTTGGGCTCAGATGTGAATGATGTAGTTATTACTGTTCCATTTGATTTTGGAGAAAAGCAAAAAAATTCTCTTGGGTAAGTATAATATGGGCTTTATCTTATTTGCTTAAAGGAAATACAAATTTCACTTACCACATGTAGTAAAAAATAAAATTGCATTTGAAAACACATTGAGCAAGAAAATTGTGTTTGTAAATATGTGTGTATAGGTAAATAGTAGGGTAAAAAGTATGTTAATGATCATCAGTATTTTTTATCTTTTATGAAATGGCAAGAGAATATAAAATTAGGTATACCTTTTTAGCTATTTTGATTGGAAATATTTTTAACTTCCAGATTAAGTTGATGATGTTATGAATCATTTTGCCTTAGTTTTATGTAATTAGGGTTTATGTTGGAATTTATAAAAATAAACAATTTTAGAGTATATTTGCAAGTATTTCTTCACGATAGGTCTGAAGTTTTTAAGCATGGGCATTTTTGAGAGCTTTCTTTTCTTTGTTCATTATAAACACATAAGTGCTTATATTCCATTTAAAATAATAATGCACTTATTTTCTGTTTAAAATAATGATGTTCAGAATGTATTATAAGTGGAAAATTACTGTTACAGAGTTACATCCATGTCTTTTTTTTTTTTTTAAGATTTTATTTTATTATTTTTAGAAAGAGGGGAAGAAAGAGAAGCAGAGAGGGAGAGAGACATCAATGTATGGTTGCTTTTTTGCCTCCAGCCACAGACCTGACTGGAGACCTGGCTTGCAACCTAGTTATGTTGCCCTGGCTGGGAATCGAACCTGTGACCTTTGGGTTCACAGGCCGGTGCCTTATCCACTGTGCTACCAGTCAGGGCCTCATGTCTTGTATTCTGTTATCTTGTAAAGACCATTACCATTTATGTTCTATTTATGAAACCTTAATTGCTATTGCATAAAATCTTTAACAGAGCTTTTCTAAAATGTAAATTTGAACATGTGATACTGAATTCATTGAAAGCAAGTTTTCCACAGGGAAGCAGCCAGAGCTGCAGGCTTTAATGTTTTGCGGTTAATCCATGAACCATCTGCAGCTCTCTTGGCTTATGGAATTGGACAGGACTCCCCCACTGGAAAAAGGTAAAAACCTTATTTGCCATTTCTAAGTTTTTACGTGCAGAAAATATTTTAGATTATGACAATTATATCAGTAGAAATTATTATAAAATGCAGTGGTTATAAGCCTGTATGAATGAAAAAAACGTCAAAACTCTCCTAGAGTTTTTCAAGTAGATTAGCACAATGTCCTAGGAAAACAGAGAAAGAGTGTAGGAGGAGGAAAAATAAAATAAGCTTTCCTGTCCTCTTGTCAACACATTTTGTCCGTTTAATGGAAATAGATTTGAAATTTGTAATCCCGGCCACATTCCAGCTCAAGCTAGGACATTTAATTCTACTACCAATTTCAATTATTAAACGAGTTTATACCAGTGAGCAGTTTTATCTGTATTTGTCTTGACAGGAGATAGCAAGAGATTAAGCATGAGGATTTAAGAATTCTTTTGATTATGAAATAGTAAAACATACTCCTACTTTAGTGGCCAAACATGTCTTTTTTGTTCAAGATTTTATTTTAAAGAGTGGGGAAAGAAAGGAGACATTAGTGTGAGAGAAACATCTCCACCACATATCCCATATTGGGATCAAACCCAAACCATAACCCAGACATGTGTCTTGACTGGTAATCGAACCGGTGACCCTTTTCTTTGGGGGACAACACCCAAGCACCTGAGCCACACAAGTCAAGGTAAACTTGTCTTAAAAGGTCTGACATACCATGCAACTTTAAAGGAATTATTTCAGATGTGTTAAATATTCCCTAATTGTTTCACCTTATTCATATTTCACAGTTTAAGTAAAATTAATATGTATAAATCACAGGAAATTATTTTTAGGTAAACTAGATAATAAAATATCAGAAATTATTAATTTTGATACATAGGAAATTAGCTCCTACTTTTGCTTATATTTCATTCTCATAGAACATGTTATTGCAGTAGTAACTTAACAGTAGTACAACATTTTTAGATGCAATTCTCTTACAATTCACTGTAATCACAAGTCTTTTTTATTTGAAAAGTTGGTGCTTTGAACTCTAGTTACTCAAAAGAATGAAATTTTACCAGCACAACTGAACACAAAATAACTAACTTAAAATCAAAAGGTCTGGTTTCCAGACTTGATTCATCACTAAGTAATGATTAAGAACAGCTTAGTTACTCTTCTTGTGAGATTTCAGTTTTTTCATTTGTGATTTAAAAGGGATTAAACTAAGTGACTCCTTAGTGTAAAAGTTATCTCTTATAATTTACTGATATTGAAATTATCTTTTTCTTTTTAAGCAATATTTTGGTGTTCAAACTTGGAGGAACATCCTTAGCTATCAGTGTCATGGAAGTCAATAGTGGAATATATCGTGTTCTTTCAACAAACACTGATTATAACATCGGAGGTACACATTTTACAGAAACTTTAGCACAGCATCTAGCTTCTGAGTTTCAGAGGTAAGTATTAATGAATTTGATGTTATATTTTGATTGACGTTTCCCTTTCATTTGTTCCCCCCTGATTTACTTGAAATTGTTCTGCTTCTAAGGAGGACGTGTTTTTTACAATATACTGGATATTTTTGTGTTTATACTTAATGACTATCCAGGCAGACATGAGGAAGTAGGGGCCAAGCTGCCTGGTGCACTGTGCTCAGATTTTTCACTTACTTAAGGAGTTACCAGACACTGAACTGCATGAACTTGGATCTCAAGTTTGATTTCTTAATTCTTCATCTGCTGCTTTTATGTCTTGATGAAGGGGGAAGTATAGGCAGCGTTCAGAAGGCGTCACTGCCTTCTGAACTGTTTTTAAAAGTTTAGGTTTGAGGAAGATTACATTCATTGTTTATAGTTGCATTCCAAGGAATGAATGGAGTGTTCAATTACTAATCTACCACAAGGAATATTTTAGTTTTGTTATTGATGTAATTGTTTCATTTAAAATTTTAATCCTGTGTGGAATATCAAGAGCCAAATATAATATATAAAGGTATTTTGAACATTACTGCCCCAAAAAAAATGTAGCTGAAAGAGTATTTTCACCTGTTTGGCTAAACTGGGTAAAGAGTCTTGAAAAAGTGGTAATTCTCACTTGTTAAAGGAAGACCTATACTGCTTTTTGTTGTAAAGGGGTTCCAGTTCAAGGTAGAGCATTGTTAATTTTACTCCCAATTTCAGTTTATGAAATGTGTTTACAAACAAAGCCATTGATCACTGCTTATCAAGCAGTATTTTTAATTCATCTTGGAGGCAGAGGAAACTCTAATTTTACGTATTATGTATGTTTCAAGTATCCTTAAAGAAGCACTTTTTTTTTTTTAATTCTGGATAGATCATTTTATACCATTAAACAATGATGGTGCAGCAATTGTTAACAGGTGAAATATGACTTTACCCAATTACATTAATCTCCTTCAACCTCCATTTGTCTCATCTGAAAAAAGAAAAGATAGCTACTCTGCTTTCTTCAAAGTATATTCTATTATTAAGGGTACAAAATACAGCAATTCTTTCTTCAAGAGACTCTTATAATTACAGAGAATTTTTTTTCCAGAAATTTTGGAGGGTCAGAAGCTAGATACAAAAACCTGGTATTAATACTGCTTCATGGGTTGCTTATTATTCTAATAGGGATTATCCAGATTTTTGTTATAATTAATTTTAAATGACCTATAATTTTTAAACTTAAGAGACTATATTTTTAATTTAGGTCCTTCAAACATGATATCAGAGGAAATGCCCGGGCCATGGTAAAATTAATGAACAGTGCTGACATTGCGAAACATTCTTTGTCAACCTTGGGAAGTGCCAATTGTTTCCTTGACTCATTATATGAAGGTCAAGATTTTGACTGCACTGTGTCCAGGTAAAACTCAAGTTCAAAAAATATTTCTAAAGATTTCCAGTGCATTTATATTTAAGTATAATTTTCTCACTTTGGGTTTTTTGTTTGTTAATTGAGATTTAGTTGCTATCTACAAGAGGAGAGCTTTCTTATCGTTACTTCTGAGATCCCGTTTTTAAGTAACTGTTTCCAAAATAATTACATCAGTGATTGCTCGTTATTGCTAAATAGGAGTGTGTGAAAAAGGCATCCTAGACCTTTTAAAGAAAAAGGAGAGGGGAGTTAAGTTAGAAATTTTCAGATTTCTCTTAACTAAATGGCAGTCCACCTATATGGCCATTACTTCTTTGGTGCTTAAATTTTATCTGGGTCTTCCACGTGTTTCAATGGTTGTTTACTATAACTTAATGATTAACACTGCCTAAACTAAGGGGGCGCATTGCTGGAGGAAATGGGGTACTGGGTAGAGGAGGCAAAGGGGGAGAAATTGAGACAACCGTAATAGCAAAATAAATAAAATATATTTAAAAAATACCCACATCTTTTGGTTACAAATGATTGTACTTTTACCCAGAAGATCCTAAAAAAGGATGTTACCTTATTTTGCATTGCATGTTACTAACAATAATATGCAATATAAAATAATAGCTACCACTAGTTAAACATTTAAACTTTCAAAAATCTCACAAGTGACTTGGGAACATAGTAGAAACTTCCAAGATTGTACTAAGTATATTTTGTTAAATTCTTTCTTTAACCCTTATACTTTAGCTTCCTCACACTCCCTGGTCTTTTCTGAATACTCTGGATCTTCATATCCAACATGATAGCCACTTAGCCACTTGTGGCTATTTAAATTTAAATTACTTTTTTTAAATTACAAAAAATTTCATTTTTCAGGAGCACTTAGCTCCAGTACTCAGTAGTCTGACGTGACTCATGCTCACAGGAAATTCTGTTAGAACTGCTAATAGACCTTTTAAGAGAGATCTCAAGCTACAACCCAAAGGATAGAAAAGTGAACATAGTGTCTTAATATTTTTATGTTCAGAATTTCTAACTTAGTGCTAAGTTTTTCCAGTTACTCAGTATATGTTGGCTTAGTGTCAGTTATTGAGAATGTACTAGGCTTCCCGCCAAGATGGAGGTGTAAGTAGACACACACACCCTCCTCACACAACCATAGAAAAAATTATAGCCAGATCCCAAATAAGTAACACCTCAAACAGTCAGAAAATTCAGTTTGATGGAAGTCTGACAACCACAGATGTAAAGAAGCCACATTCATCCAGACGAGTAGGAGGGGCAGCAAAGCTGTCATTTAGAATTGGAGGGCAGATAAAGTGCTTCCCAGACAAGGTAAAGCTAAAGGAGTTCATCATCACCAAGCACTTATTATTTGAAAGGTTAAAGGGACTTACTTAAGAAAAAGAAGATCAAAATCGTGAACATTTCTTTAAAAGGCAACAAATTCACAAGTGTCAACTGAATCTAAAAGGAAAACCAACAAAGTAAGCAAACAACAAGAATAGGAACAGAATCATAGGTACAGAGATCATATGGTGGGTTATCACCTGGGAGGGGGAAGGGGGAAATGGTGTAGAGATTTGTGGGAGACCTTGATGTGACCCCGTGCTGTGAAGTCCTCCTGGTGGCGGATAAAATGAGTCTACCAGCACATGACCTGCCTGAAGAGAAAGAGCCAGCAAATCTCTCCAGGGAGAATTGCCTCGAAATTTCTTTCCCAGGGGCTTTTATTGGGTGTTGCATGCATAGGAATACACAGCATCCCCCATCAGGGTCAAGCAGTGCTAATTACAGAGAACAGACACTATCTACAGATAATAATACAAGGAACACAGAGACCTGCTTCAGGTCAGGATCTGCTAGATAAGATGATGCCAAGTGGCTATAAAAATAGGGTGCATAAGTTTAACCTAAACATCTGGTGCACACTAGTCCAAGCAGAGCAAGCTGCAAAGGATGCAACGCATTCCTCAAGGCCTGATTCCCCAGCGACCCTCGGTGCCAGTATTGGAATGTGCCAGCCTCCTGCGTTCCCGGCTTTCCAGTCAAGTCTTACAGGCCTGTCTTCCCAGGCTTTGCTTGTGAGGGGCTAAGTTTCTGATACCACACAAAGCAATCCCCAACAGAGATTAAGAAGCAATTGGTAGCTACAAAATAGGGAAATGTTCAGAATAGTATAGGAAGTGGAGAAGCCAAAAAACTTAACACACACAGCCAGTGGACATTATCTAAGGGGATAGGGGTTATTAGTGGATGGAAGAGGGTAAAGGGGGAAAATGGAGACAACTGTAAACATAATCAATAAAATATACTTTAAAAATACTGGAATTTATAATTTTGCTTCATTAGGATATTTTGCCTTTATCGCAAAGATTGCAACCATAAGGTATATTTCAGTGTCTAAAGATAGCACAAATAAATATAAAAATCAGTTGTCTGCATCTAAAAAGTTCAGTATAAAATTAGGGAGTACATTTTTCATGAACATGGATTGTTCTTAAAATTATATACTAGCAGGGACTTACTTAAAGATGAAAACTATGAACTAAAATGGCAAAAAGTACAGATCTATTAACAATTGAATCTAAAAAACAAAGTAAACAAGATGAACAGAGAATCATGCATACAGAGGACATTATGATGGTTGCCAGATGGGATGGGGTGTGGAGGAATAGATGAATAGGTGCAGGTGTTAAGTACAAGTAGGCAGTTATAGAATAGCCATGGGGATATAAGTACAGTAAAGGAAAAAGAGTAGCCAAAGAACTTGCATACACGATCCATGGACATGAACAATGGTAGGAAGACTGCCTGAGGTAGTGGAGGGAAAACAAAGGCAAAATCAGGACAACTAATAGCATAATCAAAGTATAGTTTTTAAAAATTATATTCTAGCATTCAGGTTTCTCAGATGATGCCAAAGAGCTAAATTTAGGTACAATATAATCCTAGAATATAAAGAATAATAGCAGTAATTTTTAGAACTTTAACACATAAAAATAGCGACACTTTTAATGATGGTTTGATTTGGATTAATAGATTTATTGTTGGGACTGCCTTATGTTGAGGCCTCATCTTTAGATTATAGAATACCTCTAACTAGGCCAGCCATGGGTAAGAATCTCCAACCTGAATGTGATCTTAAATGTCTTCATTCATTTGTAAGATAAATAACTTAGATGTTTTCCCCCCATAGTATTACATTGCTAGGTGCTAAATATCCTGTTCTGATCATAAACCTATTCTTAAGAGAACTGTCAAATTAGCTTTTGGCATTACTCTTCACAAGAAAAAGATGTCTTAATTGTATAAGCCATTTTTCTTTGTCTTTTCTTCTCTGTGTGTATACAGAGCAAGATTTGAACTTCTCTGCTCTCCACTTTTTAATAAATGTATAGAAGCAATCAGAGCACTCTTAGAACAAAGTGGATTTACAGCAAATGATATCAGCAAGGTAATACTTTTATATTTTTCTTATTTATTTAGGAGTAACTTCAGACTTGGAATTTAGGAAATAGCCCCTTGGTACTGGAGGAATGGTTTTAAGAATTTAAATATTTTCTGAGCTTGTGTTAATGAGTAAGGAAAATTAATAAAATTTTAATTAATGGCTAGTGATATATATATATATGTATATATCAGTTTCCTAGCCAAAATGAATAGTTCTTTTTCAGTATACTTTTTAATATGTAAGCAGTCACTTTAGGGTATTTGAATATTTGCTCTGTGTCAGGCACCATTTCTAAGTGTTTTACTTGGATTAATTCATTGTATACTCACCAACAACTCATGAGGTATGTGCTATTATTTATTCCTACTTTATTAGTGAAGGCACCAAAGTACAAAGAGATAAATAATTTCTGGGGGAACATGTAGTTAGTGGTAGAGCTAGGATTGAACTCTGGAGTTCAAGTCTGCCCTTAAACAGTACACTGTACTGCTCCTTTCTACTGGCATAAGAAAATATTTTGAAAACTTCAAAAACATTCACATTTTTAATTTTTGCTTTTTCCTCAAGAATTTTTATATTCATTTGTTCCTTAGGATAGACTCCCACAGTTAAGATTTTTGGGTCAGGGTTTAAATAGCTTAAGACTATATATATATATATATATATATATATATATATATATATATATATATATATTTTTTTTTTTTTTTTTTTTTTTTTTTTTTTTTTTTTTTTTTTTTTTTTTTTTTTTTTTTGAGATTTTATTTCATTATTTTTAGAAAGAGGGGAAGGGAGAGAGGCAGAGGGGGAGAGAGACATCAATGTATGGTTGCATTTCACCTGCCTCCGGCCACAGACCTGACTGGAGACCTGGTTTGCAACCTGGTTATGTGCCCTGGCTGGGGAATCGAACCTGTGACCTTTGGGTTCGCAGGCCGGCGCCTTAACCAATGTGCTACCAGCCAGGGCCAAGACTATATTTTTACTTACAGTTACTTTCCAAAAATGTTGAATTAACTCTCCTATCAGAAATACCTAATAATATACATTTTACTTTGCTTGCTCTGAGTTTTATCATTTAAAGATAAATACCTATTGATATTTACTTGATATTTTTTAACGGTAAAGGATTATTTTTTATGTTTATTTAGTGTTTGTGTGTAAATGTTTATTTCATATTTTTGCCTATTAAATGTATTTTTAAAATTTTGTGCAGATGCTTTATATAATCACAATATTAACTCATTTACTGTAATCTTTTGAGGCGTGTAGTGTTTAGAGAAGGGTATTTGGCATATAACTGCCTCTTAAGTTTATAAATTACATCTGTGTTTAGATATATAATATATTTAATACTGTTTTCTTGTAATTTGTCTATAGTTTGAAAGTTTTTATATTTTAACTTTTTGTATATGCTTTATATGAAAGTTATTTTTAAAAATTTCCTTTGCAATTCAATAAGTAATTTTTGTTTTGAGCATTCATAATCTATCAAGCATTGTGCTAGGTGCTTGGAGGTTAGTGAGAGGATGAATTATGAAGAATAAGACATGAGTATATAATAGTAGCAAAGTGGTGGTGGGAAATGAATGGGCTTGAAGACAGATACACCTGAATCAGAAGATTCACAGTGCTTAGAGTTCCAGAGTGGGCAAATCATTTATTTCTTGTCTTACTTTTTTATTAAGAGGGTAATAATATAAGTAAGTATTATAAGGATAACTTCTACAGAGTTATTATGAGGACAAAATGAAATACTGTGCATGACATGTTACAGGTGATCAATTAATGTAAGTTCTCTTCCTTCATTAACTAGTCATAGGGCCCTGACATTTAGATATCATAAATAAATTGTACAGTTCTCAATTGTTTGAACAGAAGGTGAATACATTGTTCAGATTTAAAATGTTGTTAAAGCCCTGACTGGTGGCACAGTGGATAAGGCACTGGCCTGCGAACCCAAAGGTCACTGGTTCGGTTCCCCAGTCAGGACACATAACCAGGTTGCAAGTCAGATCTTCAGCCAGGCCCTTAGCTGGAGGCAGGTGAAAGGCAACCATACATTGATGTCTCTTTCCCTCTCTGCCTCACTCCTTCCCCTCTCTTTGAAAATAATGGATAAAATCTTTTTTTTTTTAATCTCTCTTAAATAAACAAATAATAAAGTAAAATGTTGTTAAAGATTCACCCTCCAGATATTTCTAAAGCATAGACCTTTGAGAATTTATGGAGAGTTGTATCTTTAGTGTGTTGACAGTAACACCCCCACCCCCATCTCAGTGGCTGTCTACAGTAAACAGTTTTTTCTCACTTATATTTCCTGTGGGCAGCTGGAGGTGGCTGGAGGTCCATTGAGGAGCAGCTAACTGGGGCATGCAGTTCCCATGGCAGAGGGGAAAAAGGAAGAAAGCTTGCAGAACATTCACAGATTTTAAAGCTTCTGCTTAGCTATGTGCACTTGAATGTATTCACATTTAGTTGTCCAAATGTGACAGGAGATTGGGAAGCCTACTTCACTATAGTGCCGAGAGGGGTTCAAAGTCAAGGCAGTAGCAATTGGCAGGGATGTCTAATCCTCTTACAGAGGAGGAGGGAACAATTGAACTTAAAGTGCATAAAATATTTTTATCTTCACAATAACACCAGGAGGTAGGCACTATTATCTCCATTTTCATAGGAGGAAACCTAGGTTTCCAAAGAGGTTGAGTACTTAGCTTCAAGTCCTAATGCTGTCATGTAAGTGATGGGTCTGGGGTTGAAACTCAGGTGGTGTGCCTCCATAATCCATGCTCTTTCTCTGTCCTTATGCCTGTTGCCATTCTCATACTAGTATCTGGCAGTTTAGTCTTAGGAATATTTGGTTTTGCTAGAGGAAATCTTTGATCTTTTGCTTGAAAGAACATGTCTGTTGTCTTTCCTTCTAAGAGTAGAAGCTTCAGGGTTCCTAAGCCACTCTGGGATTTTGTGAGTCAAAACTACTTTTCTTTCTCTTTGGTTATTTCAAACTTCACGTACATAGAGACAATTGTATCTCTCCTTTCCAGCTTCTAAAATTTATTAAAATTTCAAACTCAAGATCTCTTTTCCATTTATATCTTCTTAAATCCCTTTACTCTCAGTTTAGTGGATTTATGGAAAGGCATATAGATGAATTTATATAATCAATCCCTCCGTTTTAACTGAGTTCCCAGGCTCTACAACTGCATTTTCTTATTGTAATCCTCACCCCAGAACATTTTTGTTGGCTTTTTTAGAAAGAGAGGAAGGGAGAGAGAGAAACTTAGATGGAAAAGAAGCATCAATTGCTTGCCTTCACATCACCCAGACCAGAGATCTGCACCAGGACTGGGGGTGGCACGAACTGCAACTGGGGACAGACCTGCAACCTAGATATGTGCCCTGACCAGAAATCGAACCACAACATTTTGGTTACAGGGATGTGCTCCAACCACTGAGCTACACTGGCCCGGGCTACAACTGCAGTTTTAATAATGCATGATATGTCATTGCATTGATGTACCGTAACTTATAAAAACAATTCTTGGTGTTGGTGTTGGTTGTGTAGGTTATTTTGGTTTTATAAATAGCAGTCTTTGTGGCTTTGTAAATATTTTTCCTGAAAATAAAATTTGGGAGTCCATTCCAAAATTTTAAGACTTAGTATTTATTACCAAATTGCTCACCAAAAAACTTATTTTCTGAGTAGGTTGTAAACCTTCATTATTAACATAGCAGTTTTTAAAAATTATCTTTATTCATACTTTTTCCCCAGAGACCATTGGAATTATTTTTCTCATTTCTGTATAAAATCTCTAGGAATGAGCAAATCAATCCTTTATAAAGACAGAAGTATTAGTAATGTTTATGTGGAATATAGTAACAGTCAGAAAGACAGCATTTGAATCATTATATCTGTGCACCGATGCTGGTGTTATTCCTACAGATGATATGAAAAAAAGTCAGTATCTTTCGACACATAGGGAAATACATAGTTAGGCTGGCTAGCAGCCATGTGGCAGCTGAGTTACCTATATCATTCCATTCTTCAAAAAAGAAGTATGCTCCCTACTATTCTTGGACACACAATCCTCTTGGTCATTCATTCTCCCACTAGATTGAGAGATGGATTTAGAAAGTTTAAAAGTTTCACTTTGAACTCTGCTGCAAGAAAAGCATGAGCGCCAGTGTGATTGTTAATGGCAAAGGCCCACTAGTTGGTTGAGGGCTGCAACAGGCCCTGGTAGGCCTGCCACCTAAAGACAGGAGCTGTCCTAGTCCAAACGGGGCAGCTGCTGCCCACCTGTCCATCACTTCCATTCAGGGAGGCAGGCCAGTGCTATTGGAGCCCTGGACTTTTTAAGAGACTCTCAAAATAGGGACTTATAATTTAAAAAATTTTTAATGTTTAAAGTATTTTTATAAATTTCCTAATTTCTCCTTATTGCTTTAATTTTGAATTTCAGTATTTTATAGACCTATTTCATAATAATTTCTTGAAATTTTCATGTGTTTTTAATTTTTAAAAAGATTGTATTTATTTTTAGAGAGAGGGGAAGGGAAGGAGAAAGAAAGGGAGAGAAACATCAAATCAGTTGCTTCTGACATGCCCTCAACGGGACCTGGCCCACCACCCAGGTGTGTGCCTTGACTGGGAATCAAACCGATGACGCCCAACACACAGCCATACCAGTCAGGGCATAATTTTTAATTTTATGTACCTTTTTAAAAAAATTTTACTGGTTATTTCCAGGGAGAGGGGAATGGAGAGGGGCAAAGAAGGAGAGAAACATCAATGTATGGTTGCCTTTCACCTGCCTCCAGCTCCAGATCTGGCTGGAGACTTGGTTATGTGCCCTGGCTGGGAATTGAACCAGCAACCTTTGGGTTTGTAGGCCATCATCTTATCCACTGCACCACCAGCCAGGGCTAAGTTCATGTACCTTTTGATACTAAAATTTAGAAATATAAAGAACTTACTTAAAACAGGTCAGTTTCTCTCTCTCTCTTTTTTTCTGTTTTTTTCCTTCCCTGGGACTGAGAGGTAATTGTTTTATTATTTGCTCCAACTTATAATACCCCCAGAAACTTTCTAAGTTTTTTTTTCAAGTTGTGTTTTTCTCTTTTCTGATTGGCCTAGTTCTGCTCTTCATTTTTTCCCAGCCTTCTCAAGGTACTTTTAATTATTTTTTAAAAATTTTAATATTGGATGCTAACTCATTTATTTCATTTGATTTTTTCCCCTAATAAAAAAATTAATTACATTTTTACTTACAGCCTTTTATTCCACAAATCTTGATAGATTTTATTTTCTTTATTTTCAGAATAATCATAGTATTTTTTCCTCATTGTTTATTTTCAATCATTTTTATTTTTATTATTTTTATTATTTTTAAGATTTTATTATTTTTAGAGAGAGGGTAAGGGAGAGAAGCAGAGAGGGAGAGAGACATCAATGTGTGGTTGCCTTTCACCTGCCTCCAGCTACAGACCTGGCTGGAGACCTGGCTTGCAACCTGGTTATGTGCTGTGGTGGGAATCGAACCAGCATCCTTTGGGGTTCGCAGGCCAGTGTCTTATCCACTATGCCACCAGCCAGGGCTATTTTTTCTCATTGTTTAGTTTCATGGTTTTAAATACCCAAGTAGTTAAGGTAGTTTGATTTTTTCAAATATCAGTTTATTAAATTACTGTGAAAATTGTAGTGGTATAGGCCTAAAAGTAGTTATTTTTGTTTGAGAGATGTATTTCCTCTATTAAAATTTTAAGTTTTCAAGGCCTTGGCTGGTGGCACAGTGGATAAGGTGCTGGCCTGCAAACCCAAGGGTCGCTGGTTGAATTCCCAGCCAGGGCACATAGCGAGGTTGCAAGCCAGGTCCCCAGCCAGGTTCTCAGCTGGATGCAGGTAAAAGGCAACCATACATTGATTTCTCTTTACCTCTCTCTCTAAAAAATAATAAAAATATTTTTAAGATAAAATTTTAAAATATATACATTTTTTAAGATTTTGTTTATTGTTTTTGGAGAGGGGAAGGGAGGGAGGCAGAGAGGGAGAGAAACATCACTGTATGGTTGCCTTTCGCCTGCCTCCAGCTACAGACCTGACTGGAGACCTGGCTTGCAACCTGGTTATGTGCCCTGGCTGGGGAACTGAACCAGTGACCTTTACGTTCTCAGGCCAGCGCCTAGCCACTGAGCCACCAGCCAGGGCTAAAATATATATTTTTAAAAATTTAAGTTTTCAAAAGAAATCTCATAATACAGACTAGATGCTGCAAGAGTTTATTTAAAACTTGCTGGTTACTATCAGCATTAATAGTAACCCATTATTTATACTTTTTTACCCTTTTACATGAAAATACCAGAAGTTAAGATTTTTCCAGGGCTATTATTTCTTTTTGTATAGTACCATTTATTGCTTATTTAATAAAGCATTTTTATGTCAAATATAAGAAATTTGAAAAGACATAGTGTGCATCTTCCAACTCATGGTATTTATGTGGATTGCAAGATTTTAGAAACAACTTCTTTTTACTAACTTCCAAAACGAACCTTTTCAGGAACTTAGCCAAGGAAAACCTGTTTTTCTTTTTCTTTTCTTTATTCTTTTTTTTTAAATCCTCAGTCAAGGATATGTTTATTGATTTTTTACGAGAGGATAAACATTAATGTTAGAGAAAAACAGCCATTGGTTGCCTCCCCCATGTGCCCCAGCTTGTGGATCAAATCTGCAATCTAGTATGTGTGACAGGAATTAAAGCCTCTACCTGTTGATGTACAGGACAATGCCCCAACTAATGCTTGTTGGTTTTTTGTTTTTTTTTTTGGTGTGTGTGTGTTTCAAGATTTTATTATTTTTAGAGAGAGGAGAAGGGAGAGAGGCAGAGTGGGAGAAAAACATTAGTGTATGGTTGCCTTTCACCTGCCTCCAGCAATGGACCTGGTTGGAGACATGACTGGGAATCAAATCAGCGATGTTTGGGTTTGCAGACCGGCACCTTTCCACTGAGCCACCAGCGAGGGCCACTTGTTTTTTATTTGAATCCCTCCTCTGATGTTCCTTTTCACTCCCAATGTTAAGCCTAGTTTTAATCAGTTGATCCTCCTCTCCAACATATTGAATTTTGAGAACATCCATAAGAAGACCTCTTATAAGTGATTATTGTTGATTTTTCTTCTATTTCATTCTTGTAGATGCTGTTGTAAATGAAATGTCTTCTTAATTTCTCTCTCCATTAGTTCATTGTTGTATAGAAATAAAGTAATTTTTGATAGTTATGAACTTAGTATTGTCATTTTATTGTTTTCTAGTTTATTCATTTCTTTCTTGCCCTCTTTTGTGATTTGATTTTTGCAGTGATGTGTTTTGATTTCCTTTCTCTATATCTTTTATGTATTTACTATAGGTTTTTGTTTTTGTGGTTAACCAGGAGCTTACAGAAAACATCTTAAAATTTTAATAGCCTGTTTTAAGCTGGCAACTTTGAACGCATAAAAATTTCTGCATTTTTCACTCCTCCTGCCACATTTTATGTTTGTTTGAAGATTTTATTTACTTTTAGAGAGAAGAGAAGAGAGGGAGAGAAATATCAATGTGTGAGAGAAACATCTATCCAATGCCTCTTGCAAACTTCCAATAAGGGACCTAGCCCACAACCCATGTGCCCTGACCAGGAATCGAACCAGCCACCTTTTGGTTTGCCAAATGATGCTCAACCCTCAGGGCCACACCTGTCAGCACATTTTATGTTTTTGATGTCACAGTTTATATCTTTTTATATTATACATCCTTTAACAAATTATTGTAGTTATTTTCAGTGCTTTTATCTTTTAGTCTTTCTACTAGAGTTTGCAAGTAATTTACCACCACCATTATGATATTACACTATGAATTTATATATTTACCTTTATCAGTTTTATACTTAAAGAGCTCCCTTTTAACAGTTTTTTGTGAGGTTAGTCTATGGCAGTGAACTCCAGCTTTTATTTGAGTGTAAAACACTTCAGCTCTAAAGGACAGCTGCTGGGTAGAGTGTACCTGGCTATTTTTTTTCTTGAAGCGCTCTTAGAATATTTTCCTCTGGCTTGCAAGATTTCTGTTGACATACCTACTTACAGTTTCACAGGGGTTCCCTTTTATGTATAAAGTTGCTTTTCTCTTGCTGCTTTTAAGATTATTCTTTGACTTTTGATAATGTTACTATTAATGTGCCTCCATATGGGTCGCTTTAGATTCATCTCATTTTGGTACTTTTTGGGATAACTGCATCTGGATGCCTTTTATTCTCCAGTTTATGGAAACTTTGTCATTATTTCTTTGAATGAGCTTTCTACCCTTTTCTCTCTCTCCTCCTTTAAAGTCCCCTTTAATGTATATATTGGCCCATTTATTGCTGTCCCATGAGCCCCTTAACACATCTTCTTTTCTACTTCTCTGGATAAACTCCTCTGCCCTGTATTTGAGTGTACTATTCTTTTCTTTTGCTCGATCTAATGTATTGTTGAATCCCCCTGTTCAAGTTTTATAATTGCCAGCTCTATGATTCTGTTCTGTACTTTTTTATGTCTTCTGTCTCTTTGCAGAAATTTTCACTGTGTTCATACATTACTGTCTTGACTTCAGTGAACATCCTTATTATTATTTTGAACTCTATCAGGTAAATCACTTACCGATGTTTCATTAAGATCAGATTTTGGAGGTATAGCTTGTTATTTTGTTTGGAACACATTCGCCTGTATCTTTATTTTTCTTGACTCTTTGTGTTGGTTTCTATGCATTACACAAACCTGCCACCTCTTCCAATCTTGACAGGCTGGTTTTGTGTAGATGTACCTTATCAAGCAGGCCTATCCTAACTCCTTGCCTCTCAAACATTTAATCTACCATCTTTGTTCTCATTGGGTCTTAGTAGTTGAGGATGTGCCAAGACCATCCCAATCAGCACCTAAATACAGGCACCTATATTAGAAGCCAGACCCTCAGGCAGCAGCTGTGCAAGTATGCAGTCAAACCCCTTCTGGGGAGGAACTGGGAAATGTGTCCTTTGGTCTGTTCTCCTGGAGAGCCCAGGTGCCCAGGTGTATAGTCGTGGGGTATGGAGATGCTTCTCCAGATTCAAGTGTGTGTTTGCTATAGTCCTATGAATGCAAGCCTGTTCACTATCAACCAGGTGATTTAAGGGGCAAGCTTAAAAAGGAGCAATTTTACATAAGGTTTTTCCAGAGACAATGATTTTTGTATAGTTTATGTGATAAGTGTAACATAAAATAATGTTAAAATATGATTTCTTATACCATTACATATGATATTACACTTATTTTATCAGCCTATTATACTTATTTTGAAGGGAAAAAATGTCCTAAAAGTAAAAAATTGAAAATTATTTTTGTTTTTCAGGTTGTCCTTTGTGGAGGGTCTTCTCGAATTCCAAGGTTGCAGCAACTGATTAAAGATCTTTTCCCAGCTGTTGAGCTGCTAAACTCTGTCCCTCCTGATGAGGTTATCCCTATTGGTGCAGCTATAGAAGCAGGAATACTTATTGGGAAAGAAAACCTTTTAGTGGAAGACTCTCTTAAGATAGAGTGTTCAACCAAAGATATTTTAGTCAAGGTACAGTTAGCTTTGCTTTTCTATAAAAGTGATCAAAATTTGATATAAGTATTTGTGCATACCATGTTTTTCCAATAAAACTTTGTATACTGGTGACATTTTAAAATTTATAAAGTATTTACAAGGAATAGGCCTTCAGTGGTCAGGGGAACGGGATAGGGGGGAGGGAGAGGTAGAGGCAAAGATGGGGAGCAGCTTAGACAAGAACCTAGTATAAAGGAACCATGGACATGGACAACAGGTGGGATTGACTTTGGGGGGAATGGGTGGGTGGGTGGGGGGACAGAGGGGAGCAAAAAGGGGATGGATGTAATACAA